>JAXQQM020070422.1:0-10906 GCA_034641835.2 Pinus albicaulis | reverse complement strand
TGTTACACCATTTTTTTGGTCATCTAACCTATTATCATTAGATGAACCCAAGTACACCATGTAAGACCAATTTTACCCTAAGTAAAATTGCTTTCACCCTGTGAAATAACATTTGTTTATATTTCCTAAGTCACATTTAACCCAAAACAAGGAAATTTATTAAATAAATCATTAGTTATTTAATTATTTCCTAGGAATAAGTTATTCAAATCATTATTTAATAATATTCCTAGTTAAATTTGACTAAATCATTTGTAAATAACTAAGGAAATTGATTAAATAAATCATTATTTATTTAATTATTTCCTAGGAATAAGTTATTCAAATCATTATTTAATAACATTCCTAGTTAAATTGGACTAAATCATTTGTAAATAATTAAATAAATCATTATTTATCTAATTATATTCCCATCATCTCCCTAAAATAATAAATAAATCATTTATTTATTTATTGTTTATAAATAAAGGAATTGACCCAAGTCAAAAGACCTTTTCCCTCCAACAAATATAATAAAATATTCCTAAAGGGTGATTCTAGAATTTGATTAATAATATTTTATTTGTGCACCGAGTTCTAGAACACCCCAATATTTTGTTATAAATAGAAGGGTTTTCCCCATTCATTAGTCACCTTCATTGCATTAGATCACACTAGATCTATTCTTGGTCACCATTTTCCATTTTTGCTTTGTGAGCTCCCATTGAGTTCTATGTTTGTCAGGGTTTTCTACCACAATAAGAGAGAGGAATTTTAGATCTGAAACGCTGAGGACTTTCAAGAACCCATCCCATTGAGGAGAACCGGAAAACACCTTTCTTGTTTTCCTCTCAGGTGCCCCATTCTTTAATATAATACAAATCATTTTTTTAAACACTTTGTTCTTGTCTTGTCTATTGGATGCATGGAGCCATATTATATTTTATCTGCTTAATGTCTTTTGTGCTTAGATCTGAATTTGTGCAGCAAACTTAAAGATATTTTGTAGCCATAATCGATGTTAGGGATATTTGTTATGCGTAGCTAAAGTGATCTTTTACGACGAAAGATTCATACTAACAATTGGCGACTCCACACGGGTTTTCTTTTGCGACCGCTGTCGTTTTATATATTCCTGCATATCCAGCTATTTCAGACCCTAGGGTTTCTCTTCAGTTTCCTATTTTTCCTATTTTTATGGTGCTTTTCACCTCAAAACCCTCAAATGCTCTAAAATTTAACTTCCTGTATGCTTTCCGTCTTATCACAGATAAATCACCATTATTCGAGACGACAATTTTTTTCTGAAATCCGCCGTCTAAAGAGTTGCATCTGCAGTCGCACCATCGCCAAAAAGTGCAACCCGAGCTTGAGGATGCACTTTTCTCGCCCCAAACTCGAGACTGATCAGTCAGCTTGACAACTCGTTGACTGCACTTTTCGGAAATTTTTTCAACACTTTTTATGGGTTTCTCTGAAGCTTCTGTCAGGGTTTTCCAGCCTTTGTCTCTGCCCGTTTAGACCTGTTTCTGATTTGATTCACTCAACTAAGAGGGAATCTTGCCCCTTAGGGCTCTAATACCCTCCATATTTTGTGGGCGAGTCTTTGCTGTTTCAGAAGTCTGAATTTTCAGAGTTTCAGCCTTATTTTTCTCAGATCTGATACCTCCTTTTCAGATCCCTTTAGATCAGCTCTTCTCCCTCTGAAATAACCTCATATCGTTTTTTTTGGGTTCCTTTCCATGGCCACCGCCTTGTCTCTTCTATTTTTAGCTGATCTCCTCCTTTTTAGTAGCAACCTTGCCTCTTCCTATTTGATGTTCTCTGCATCACTTTTCAGCAGAATTCTCCTTTAGATCCCAGTCCCTCTTGACATTAGATCTATTGGCCTCCTTTTTGCATTCTTGGCTTAGTTTTTTCCCTCTTATAGACTAGTTTTGAGAGACCCGCCTTCTTGGGTTAAATTACTGCATTAGTAGTTGTTAATTTTCTGTTCTTTTCGTTTTATTTACTGCAGATTTATTTTTAGTTACGCAGCACACTTTTTCTTTTACTCTCAAAACGTCTAGGTTTAAACAATTAAAATTAACGCATGCCACACACTGACCCTAAGTGAAGAAGAGCCTGGTTAACACTGCCTGGCAAGGACTTTAAAATCAATTGTCACTGCAGCTCTCCGTCCTTGACCTCACTTGATTTTATCCCTCCCTACCCTTGTTGGTTTTTCTTCTTTCCGTCATCATTGCACCCCCAAGGCGCTTCTCCCGGAGACTCTTGGCCTTCACCCTCAGTTTCCGATCAGTCGATTTCCTCCTTCCCATCATCCTCGAGTAAGTCCTCCCCTGAGTCCGCACTCCGAATCTTCTTCTGATTGTTCGAGTTCTCCCACTACTTCTAGTTCTCCCTCTTTTACCTTCACCATGTCTAGTTTAGGACCTAGCCCTAACCCCAGTTCTACCACTGGGTCCATTTCCAGTGGAACCACTATGGGACCTACCTCAACTGCCCCATTACTCCCTTACATGGCCGGCCTCAGTCTCCCTGATTTCAATCAACTGATTAATGATCCTATTCGCCACGATGTTAGTTGGCCTGCTATGCCAACCAAGCTCCCCTCCGACATTCCCAAGTTCGAAGGCCTTGCTAGTGAAGATCCCTCTAACCATATTCGATCTTTCCACATGTGGTGTTCCTCCAATTCCATCACCGATGACTCCATCTGTCTTCGTTTGTTCCAACGCACGCTTACTGGCGAAGCTTCCAAATGGTATGTTGATCAAGCCACCTCTTCCCATACCACCTTTGCGACCATTGCCCAAGCCTTTTTATCCTATTTCCAACTCCCTCTCTGATACGACATTGGCACTGAACTCTTAACTTCTTTCCATCAATCCTCTTCAACCCACCTTTTTGCTCATGTCCAGGAATGGCGGCGAAGACGGAGCTTGTGTCGCACTCCCCCCTTTGAAGATCGGGTTTACATGGACTGGTTCCTTCGCTCTCTCTTACCTCCCATTGGCAAAGATGTCTCATCCCACTTTCCCCAAACCAAAGAAGCCGCCCTCCAAATAGCCTTGAAATATGACCTTATCTGCGCCAAATCTGGTTATGTTTATACCATCCTTCCTGACCTTCCCAAGCCCAGTGGCCCTAATGCCTTAGGTGCATCTCACTCTACCAATGGTATCATTGGAGCCTTGTCACATACCTCTGCCCAACCTCTTCCGGGCCATGGTTTCCCTCTAGGGGCCAGCTCCTCCAGTACTTTTTCCCCTCCAGGTAGCATGTATTCAGGCTACGACATGCCTCCTCCTTTTACCCACCTTCCTGCTTACCTCAATGCTGCCCACCCTACCCCTTATCTGTATCTGCAACCTGGTGTCCCAGATCCTCCAGCATTTGTACTGCCCACTCCCTTTCCTTTTCCACCCCTGCAACCACACTTACTACCCCCTCCAGGGCAAGTATTTGCACAGCAGGGGGCGCCTAATTTTCTTCCTTCTCAAAGAAAGAGGAAAGGCAATCAATCTACCCCTGGTAATCATGGACCCAATCCTTCAAGTATTGATCCTCACACTGCTAACCAACCACAAGGTTCTCAGCCCAAGCCGAATAGGCCACTTCACAACAATAAGCCTTGTTCGTGTTGCGGTGTTTATGGTCATTACACTCATGATTTTCCCTTATTACCACAAATGCAGCAAATGTGGGATTCTCAGGCCATCATGCGGGGAAAACATTCCCCCCTACCGTCCCTCCCACCCCAGCTACTTCTCAACCCGCTGTGTTTACCGATCCTTTCCCTCAACAAGGATTTGTGGCCACTCAACCCCCTCATGCCCTGGTAACCACTCAACCTTCCCCTTCTGGTTCCTCTGATTACCAGATTCTCATGATGGCCTCTGACCCACCTCTCACCGTCAACCTCAACCTTCAAACTCTGTCTCGTCAGTATTCCACACCTCCCGTTCCATTTGTCTCTGAGTCTCCATCGTCAAGTCCTCCAGAGCCTCTATCGACACCCAATGGTCCCTTGCAACTCCCTCTGCCCAAAGCCGAGGTTCATCCCAAGCCTCCTAAGGGACCATTACGCCAAAATTCTGCCTCTGGTCGGGCTACCCATTCATACAGCATAGTAGATGATCTGGCCCAATCTCCTGCTGCCATTTCAACACTAAAACTCCTCCAGTTGTGTCCTTCTAAAAATAGGTTTCTACTATCTGCCGTGGGTGTTGTAGATCCTGCTGATGACCAATTGATTGTTTTCAACGCCCGTCAGTCAGACCCTCCCCCTCTTCCTCCTTCTGTTGCTTTCCAAATCCCAGTCAAAATCCGAAATGCCATTGTTTCTCGGTGTATCATTGATGAGGGGGCATCCACCTGTGTGATGTCCGCTTCGGTTTGGAAACAACTTGGATCCCCTGAGCTAGCCCCTTCCACAATCACCCTTCGTGTGTGGGATGGCCATGCCTCCCAGCCCACTGGCCTCTTTTGTAATTTTCCTATCACCCTTGCAGGCAAAACTGTTTGTGTCGACGTTGAATTTATTGACTCCCCTCTTGACTACAACATTCTTTTGGGGCGTAGTTACACCTATTCCATGTCTGCCGTCCCATCCGCAGTCTACCGCAAAATGTTCTTCCCTCATAATGGCAAGATTTTCACCATTGACCAGTTGTCATACCATGAACCAAAATCTCAAACCTCCCTTGAGTCCACCATCTCTACTGTCACCAATAAACCAACTGTTGATTCTTTGACCAGTGTTTCCCTTGGCATCTATAAAGACTCCTCCTTGCTTGGAACCTTTTTAGACCTTCCTCCCGTACCTTATCCTAGCATGGTGAATGTTTTCATGATGCAATCTTCATGGGCTGACCTTGCATAGCCCATCCTGGCTAGTAAGAAAACACACCCTCACCCAACTCCACCAGCTCCTAGCCCTTCGCCCCCGCTAGCCCACCTTCTTCCTTTGGAATCTCCTTCCCCGAACACTCCTCCTGGCCATTTCCCTGTTGGTCAGATTCCTTTCCTTGCTCCCCCTCATAGCGCCCATTCCATCCCTATCTTAGCTACCCTATCCCTCCCCAACTTGACCTTGGGCATACCCATCTGGTACCTAGACCCCCCAGCCCCTACTCTGCCTGGCCAACCCAAACCTTATCTTTCTTTGACCCCGGTTCAACCGATACCCATGGCTTCTCCTGCTGCACCTGAACCTCAGTCCCCTCATCAGGAACCCCTCCCTATGGAAACCATGCCAAGTGCCACTAGCCAAGCTCGCAGGGGGGCATCCAAGGACAAAGCCACCCTGACAACTTCTACCCATCCTTGACCTCCAAAGCATCTCATCCAGTGTGCTTTTTGCGATATTGTCGGACATGCTACCCATACTTGTCCTGAATTACCACATCTCAAAACCATGGTCAATGAGACATTTCCCAAATCTACTCTCCCTGAAGTCTCTGCCACCATACCTGATTCTCTTCCTAAACTTAAACACTTGCGCACCAACCACCCTTGTTCTTTGTGTGATTTCCATGGACATTACACCCATCTTTTCCCCCACCTTGATGAGTATCGCGCTTCTTTAGCCACATACCACCAATTAGAAGCTGTGCTTGCCCGCCATCCTTCTTCCCTACCACCAGACCCCATGTCTCCCCAGATTACCATTCCTCCTCCTGATACTAAAATGACCAAAACTTCAGCCACTATTCTCTACCTTTCCTCATCCCCGCATCTCCCGGCACCTGACCCCTTAGTGCCTTCCGCCACTGGTTTACTCAATCACTCATCTGTTCACTCTGCTATCACCCCTCATGCCGACACGCACATGAGCCTTCCCCCTCCAAATCAGGTGTCTCATATCTCTACCTCCTCCGATACTCCTCTTCCTCCCAACCTTCCCATCTTTCAGACCGATGAAGACATCATGGAAGCTATGACCGCACTTGATTTTCCATGGGACGACATGCACCATCGTGCATACTTCCTACCACACCAGTCCCATGACCGATATGCCCTCGAATCTAAAGACTTCATTCTCGCCAAAGTTGATTGGTTCAAAAACCCCATCCCTGCACCTGACGCTTTCGAAGAAGGCAATATGGCTAATATCTCTCCTACCATTAAAATAGACATTTCTGTCAAACCCGGTATTGAAGAACATATCACCATGGGCGCCCAATGCACTCCAGAAGAAATTGAAGTCTACACCAAACTCTTCAAAGAATTCCCTGATATTTTCGCTTGGTCCTACTTAGAAATGCCCGGACTTGATCCTGCCATTGTCGAACATCACATCGACACATGGCCTGATGCCATTACGGTCTATCAAAAGTTGAGACCCATTCATCCTTCTAGATGCGAAGCCATCAAAGCTAAAATCAGTAAGCTCCGGTAGGCTGGTTTCATTTACCCCATCGAATATACCACTTGGGTGTCTAACCCAGTTCCCGTCCTCAAAAAACAAGGCACCATTCGTGTTTGCATCGACTTTCGCGATCTAAACAAAGCTTGTCCCAAAGACAACTTCCCTACACCATTTATTGACCAAATCATAGATGAGTGTGCGGGGCACGAGATTCTCTCCTTTATGGATGGCTTCTTTGGATACAACCAAATTTTTATCCGTCGTGCTGATCAACTTAAAACTGCGTTCATTAGTCCGTGGGGCACTTTCACATACCGCGTCATGCCATTTCGCCTTAAAAATGCCGGCGCTACCTTTCAACGAGCCATGTCTTATTGTTTCCATGACTTAGCCCATATTATCCTTGCCTATTTAGACGACCTTACTGCTCATTCTAAACATCGGGCACAACCCCTTCATGACCTGCGTACCATTTTTCTCTGATGCCGCAAGTATAACATTCGCCTTAACCCATTGAAATGTGTCTTTTGTGTTCCCGCCGGTCGTCTCCTCGGCTTCATCATGTCAAAAGATGGGATAACTCTCGACCCTTTGAAATTTCAAGCCATTCTTGAACTTCCTATGCCTCATATCTTACGCCAGCTACAAAGTCTCCAAGGCAAAGCCAATTTTCTTCGCCGATTCGTTCCTGACTACGCAACTACCGCACATGGTTTTCTTAGACTTCTTCGATCTCACACCCATTTTGTCTGGGATACGTATGCTCAAGAGTCTTTTGACGCCCTAAAACATGCTCTCACATCCGCTCCCTTGATCAGTCCCCCTGACTTTGATCGAGATTTCATCCTATACATCTCCACTTCCACCTATTCGGTTGCTCGTATCCTTATCCAGGAAGATGATAACGGTATCGAACATGTGATCTATTATGTCAGTAAGAACCTTGCTGGTCCACCTGTGTCCTACTTGCATGAAGAAAAATTAGCACTAGCTGCCGTGTTCTCGGTCCAAAAACTACGTCATTATATCCTCATGCGTTCCACCAAGGTTGTGATTGATTCACACCCCATGGCTTTCCTATTGAGTCGCCGCATCCTCAATGGGAAGTACGCCCGTTGGGTCGTTATCCTCCAAGAATTCGACCTTGAATTTGTCACCTCAAAAAGTAAGAAAGGTTTAGTCCTCGCTGAACTCATTTCTGATCTGCCTACCAGAACGCAAGATACTCCAATTAATTATGCTCTTCCCGATGAACATTTGTTTGCCATCACCACCGACGATCCTTGGTACGGTGACATCCTTACTTACTTGCGAACCCAAAATTTCGCCCTTCATCTCGATCAAGATGCTCGACGAGGTATCCGACACCAATCCTCTCGCTACCTTCTAATCGACGATGACCTTTATCGTCGCGGAGTAGATACTGTCCTTCGTCGTTGCCTCACACACGCTAAAGCCGAGCAAGTCCTCAATGCCTATCATAGCGGCACTTGTGGTGGCCACCTCTCCAGCCTCGCCACCGCCCAAAAAATCATGCGTGCTGGGTATTTTTGGCCTTCTCTCTTCAGTGATTGCATTGAAGCAGTCAAACGCTGTTCCAATTGCCAACATTTCGCCCCCAAGATGCGATCTCCTCCCGCTCCTCTCCATCCTGTCGTCACCGCCGATCCTTTTTGTAAATGGGCCATTGAATTTATGGAATGTTGACCTCCATCTACTGGTAACCACAAATAAATCATTGTTGTGGTTGACTATTTCACTAAATGGGTCGAAGCTATGCCAACGTTTAACAATACGACAGCCATTGCAGCCCTCTTTTTCTTTAACCATGTCATTGCTCGATTCGGAGTTCCAAAACAGTTAGTCTCGGACCATGGCCGACATTTCGAAGATCAGATTTGGCAGGCGCTATCCTCCCTATTTGGTTTTGAGCACCAATATTCATCTTCTTATTACCCCCAAGGTAATGGCCAAGTTGAAGCGGTCAAAAAAATTCTTAAGACCATGCTTCAACGAACGGTGAATAAGCACAAAACCAATTGGCATCTCATGCTCTTCCCTGCTTTGTGGGCTTATTGTGCTTCTGTTAAAACTGCCACTGGTTTCACTCCTTTCCACCTTGTCTTTGGCGAGGAGGCAGTCTTACCAATCGAGTGTGAAATCCCTTCCCTTCACTTGGCCGTTGAACTTCTCCCTGATACCCAACCTCTAGAACAACGACTTATCATGCTCGAGCGTGCCTCTGAAGATCGTCGTGTTGCATTGCAAACTCTTGAAGCGACGAACAAGCGCACCAAAGCTCAGTATGACCGAAAAGTCCACCCTCGTACCTTTCACGAAGGTGACCTCGTTCTAGTATATGACCAAGCCCACGATACCCTCGGTCATGGGAAGTTCAACTCATTATGGCTAGGTCCTTACATCATCAGTAAAGATCTTGGTAAGGTGGCATATCTTTTAGAGGAATTTGAAGGCCATATCCTTCCTAATCCTTGCAATGCACTCTATCTTAAGAGATATTACCCCTAGCATTTCCCCTGCGAAATGCGGGTTTTCTTCTCTTCTAGATAGCCCACATCTATTTGTTTCACATTTTGTTACTTCACCAAGACACCTGTTGTCGACGAAGCATTACTTCACCTCCCCTCAAAATCGGATTTTCTCACTTACTACACATGTCATTGGGGGCACCACCTTGCCTCCACACTCATTCCTGTTTGTGTCAATTTCTTTCATGAGATACCATTTTGTACTCATGTTCTTTATGATCCCCTTTGGATCATCCCTCATTCCATCATCATTATTAGTCTCTCTCTGTTCGTTACTCTACTCTTTTCCCTCGTGCCTCAGTTGGGGTTTCCTTATTGCCTCATCTATGGCGAACCTACTTCTGTCGACATCAGCTCATTTACTCCAGAAGCCAGGTATAGGGGGCAGTGTACTTTGGTTCGAGCTCTTCTCAGCCTGATCGTGGTCTTCACACTTGATGGTCCAGTGATGCAACAGCCGCTATTGGTGATTCCCGAGCGTGTGTGAGATGTCTCAACCCTCATGCGGGGGTGGCCCTGCAGGTAGCCCCCCACATGCCCGAATGAATTCTTCATTTCCGCCCTTGATGCAGCTCCTCTCATTTGATGATATCAGCCTCATCCGATTGCAGCACCTCTTCGATTTGCATATATCAATCAGATTCTGTGAGCCCTTCCCCGTGTGTAGGGGACATTTGGGTATATTTGTATCTCCTGTACTCAAATATTCTTGTATAAGTCCTGAAGGTTATTCCAGGCATCACATGTATGTGGAATTCATCATTTTTATCTAGCTCATGTTTAGGCCAGCACATGCTTCATGATTGCGTTCCGTGGTTTTCCGGGCGCCTTATTCTTTGTACTATTGTATCGGCGGGCATAGGTATGCCTCCCCCACTGCCTTTAACACTGGTACTACTTCATCACCTAGAGACTTGTTGCACCTGTAAGTCTCGTCTCCTCCGGGTCTAGTCCTTTAGCACATTAGACTACCTTACATTCCTCTCTCCCACGATGCCTAGCGATTGAGTTCTTACAACGTACTTCGGTCATACGATTTGCTCCTAACACTCGTACATTGGGGGGAAATCTATTACACCATTTTTTTGGTCATCTAACCCATTATCATTAGATGAACCCAAGTACACCATGTAAGACCAATTTTACCCTAAGTAAAATTGCTTTCACCATATAAAATAACATTTGTCCATATTTCCTAGTCATATTTAACCCAAAACAAGGAAATTGATTAAATAAATCATTATTTATTTAATTATTTCCTAGGAATAAGTTATTCAAATCATTATTTAATAATATTCCTAGTTAAATTTGACTAAATCATTTGTAAATAATTAAATAAATCATTATTTATTTAATTATATTCCCATCATTTTCCTAAAATGATAAATAAATCATTTATTTATTTATTATTTATAAATAAAGGAATTGACCCAAGTCAAGAATCCTTTTCCCTCCAACAAATATAGTAAAATATTCCTAAAAGGTGCTTCTAGAATTCGATTAATAATATTTTATTCATGCACCGAGTTCTAGACCGCCCCAATATTTTGTTATAAATAGGGGGGTTTTCCCCATTCATTAGTCACCTTCATTGCATTAGATCACTCTGGATCTATTCTTGGTCACCATTTTCCATTTTTCTTTGTGAACTCCCATTGAGTTCCATGTTTGTTTTTCTACACCACTAAGAGAGAGAAATGTTAGATCTGAAACACTGAGGACTTTCAAGAACCCATCCCACTGAGGAGAACCGGAAAACACCTTTCTTGTTTTCCTCTCAAGTGCCCCATTCTTTAATATAATATAAAATTCTTTTATTATTTCTTGTCTTGTCCATTGAATGCATGGAGCCATATTATATTTTATCTGCTTAATATCTTTTATGCTTAGATCTGAATTTGTGCAGAAAACTTAAAGATATTTTGCAGCCATAATCGATGTTAGGGCTATTTGTTATGCATATCTAAAGTGATCTTTTACGACGAAAGATTCATACTAACAA
>JAXQQM020087578.1:0-30532 GCA_034641835.2 Pinus albicaulis | reverse complement strand
GTGCGGCTCGCAGTGCAACATCAACAGCAGAAAGTCCGTTCAAGAAATCGGAAGTGGGATTTGTAGCCGAATGCAGGCTATGAAGATTGTTGACACCAGAGCCACCAGATGTCACACTCGAAGAAACATTGTGTAGAGAAGAAAGGGACAACATTTCTGTATATGGTCTCCCACGCAATTTTTCCGCAGCAAGCTGCACAACCAGGACAAAGACATAGAATTACAGACACTAAAATATTCACTAACACACCAACGGACATAAACATATAGCCGAGTGACCATAAGAAAATTCAAGGCTTAATAAAAATCTTAACTTTAATCAAACAAGAAATGCGCCGATTGCATTTTGAAAATGCCCCTGAATATTAATATTTCAAAGCTAAATTAAGTTTGAGGGGTAGTGGAACCAAACCTCATTTTTTAATATTGTGTTCTCCAACCGCAGCTGTTGCATCTCCATGAGCATGGCAGGTCCTCCACCATTGTAATAGCTGCAGTTCTTCATCGCTTCTTTGAGAGATCGATTTTCCATTTTATGTCTTTCGATTTCTCCCCTCACTGCACCGTTATCGCGACGCTCTTGTTGAACCTATCAGTCCAAAAGTTAGCAGATGAGAGAAAGAAAAAGAAAGATTTAAAGAGTTCGCTGAATTTCCATGACTTTGTGCAGGAGTGTTTTACGGTGAATTTACATGACTTTGTGCAGTGTGTTTTAACCCTAATGACCATAAAAATATAATTGCATACCTTCACCTTTGCGCGAAAGTTTTGGATCCAAAACCCTAATTGCCTGTACTCAAGACGCAATTTTGTACTGAGTTGTTGTCGCTGCGTTTTGTTGGGATGGGGGTTTTCCCTTAAAAACCTGAAAACAACGAACCCAAATGAACTTCATCCGGAAAACTACTGTGCTTGACAAAAACCCAACTAAAACAAGAATGGTTTCATAACTTACTTCTCCATTTCCTGTATCTGTTCAGGACTGTGCCTGTGTTTCTTTTTTTCAGGTTGACTGCCCACTTGATCATCCCCGGATCGCTTCGCTTCCGCATTATCTCTGCCAGACCTACTCTCATACTCGTCATCTATTGGGGTTTTCCCAAGATCTCTATTGCTACACTTCAATTCACATTTTGAATAACTTCCACTTGCCTTGTTTTTCTCCATAACTTTGTTTGGTATCTGTGAAGGAGCATCAACCATTCAGCATAAAGACATGTTATCGAATGATATACCCAAAAATGGTCTTTTATTTGAACTTCTCTTATTATTACCAAAACCAAAAGTCATTACTGGAGAATCAAAATCGATGTTCATTCCCGATTGTGTGTGTGGACTACTGTGCCTTAATTCCGTTTGCCTTTTGTGTGTGGGGGCTACTGTGTCCTTCAATGAAAGGCTTCCAATTGCTTCTTAGTGTCCATTAGTAACAGAGAGAAAGAGAGAGAAGGATGCTCTCCATTCTCTCACCCGTCTCGGTCCTCAAACCAAAGACTGAGTTAAGTGTGTTAAAAAGCGAAGCAAAAGACAAGCAGGGCCTAACTGGTCTTTTGTTTGCAGAAGAAGAGGTTGATTCGGTAACAAAGGGAATACAAAACATAATTACTGTAGCTTGGCAGTGCAAGTCCAAAAACTATGGCTTAATCTCATGCACAGGCATACCCTAGCCTATACCAACTTTTCTCCACTGCTTACTGCCAACCTTTGCTAGGACAGCCTCAGCCTCAGAGGTATTTATAAGTGTGAGCAGCTTTCCATAGAAACATATTTTTCAATATTATAATAGTTTTAATAGGTTTATTTGCAATTCGCCATTAATATAGTGTTCAAGTATTTAAAGAATTAATTTACACAGTGTCTATTAAGTATATTAGTCGTGGTTGATTTTTTAATCAAATCTAACCCCAAAAAGTATATTGGTTTTGGTTCTGTGTTTTCAATTAAATCTAATTAAAAAGGTTGAGAAAATCGAACTCACATGAACGGAAACCAAATGGTTTAGGAAAAACTTTTATCAAAAAAATGGAAACAATCCACAGAAAGGACAACTCAAATCCATTACCGAGACCATATTGCAATTTTGAATACATTACTTAAATACATCAGTGTAGCATTGTAATACAGAGAGCTAGCAGTACTAAGAAAACTGAGCTATGGCTGTATTGCAATTTTGAAGCTCCTTGTAAAAAAAGATAATGATAATAATAAAAATTGAAAAAATAACCCATCTAAAATATTTATAAAACATTTTAAACCATTTTAATTAAAACAGAAATCATTTTAACGAATTTTATACCAGCAAAAGTAAATGACTTTTTTTTTTAAACTTACTTCTACATTCCCATTATTCATAAACTTCTCACACTTTTCAAAAGAAAACAGTAAAACACTGACCTGATATCCGGTTGGTTCAAAGGCGGAACAATGTTCAGAAAAGAACCTCGGAAGACCCTTCACAACCGTTCACTGCCAACCTTCACAGATAGCGCGACACAATCGATCTAAAACTAAAGCAGAAATTTCTGAAGGAAGCGTCTGCACTTTTGGTTTCTATTGGTAACCCTCACGATCACCATATATATAAGCGGGAACCGCGTTCCATGAAGCAAAGGGGTTGATAAAAAATTATTTTTTAAAATGGTTATCGTCAATGATATTTATCTACAATTCTAGACCAATAATATTTGCACAAATTTAGGAAGTTACCGGATGTGCACCTCTCTATTGATTTTGGGTTTTCAGTTATCTCGATCCTCACAACGAATATATCTCACTTTATTCTTAAATCACATTTGAAAATGTCTTTTTTTTAATAATAATATTTATTTTAATAATATTAATTTTGTATTAAAATTGACTAAAAATGGTGTTTAATGATCAAATGATTTTTTTACACAATTTTTCTGGTTAATTGTAACCAAAATCAACAATTTGAAGTCCCCTAGGGTTTTTCAAAGTGTTTGAATTTATTTATAGATTAAAAAATGTATTTTAAATAACAAAAAATCATATTTTTGCTTTAAATGTTTTTGGTCCATTCATGTGAAAAAGGTTATTGTCTATAAGTTACAGGGCACCTTACAAAATAATATTTTGGACAACTTAAATTGATCAATTATACCTAATTTAATGGGTATTTTTATTTATGGTGACCTTAATTACAATTTATTTTCTAAATTAATTAATAAAATACATTACTTACCAAACAATTTAACCAGCCTAGATCCATCTTAACCCCCGATCTATCTAGAGGCATCAAATCTCTAGAGGTGCAAACCTCTTTTTTGAGGGAAAAACTTGAGGAAAGGTTTGCACTTTGAAAGATTTGATGTCTCTAAGTGCTTGATAGATCCAGAGTTAAGATGGATCTCCAATGGTTTTTACACATTTAGAAATAGATTCTTGAAATCATTTGTTTCAGAGCCCGACAAAGTTTGAGGTAAAGAAGAAATTAAATCATTCTAATTCTGTGGTGTTTCGCTCAAGGTAGAAATTAAATCATTCTACTTTGGTGGTAAGAGCGACTTGTTACACATGATCGCATTCATTGAGTCGAAGTAGATGAAAAGGTAAAAGAAAAAAGTAGGAAAAAATTAAAATGCAGGAGCAAACCAAATCAAACCTAAAAATCTATCCCAGTTAGTAATGTGAAATCATGAAATCATTTCCGTCAAATATTATTTTGAGGCAAGGC
Organism: Pinus albicaulis; assembly: GCA_034641835.2. Taxonomy (NCBI): domain Eukaryota; kingdom Viridiplantae; phylum Streptophyta; class Pinopsida; order Pinales; family Pinaceae; genus Pinus; species Pinus albicaulis. The sequence continues at coordinate 26,838 of JAXQQM020087578.1, read as the reverse complement.
AGAAATTAAATCATTCTAATTTAGTCGAAATTAAATCATTCTAATTTCTTGGTGTTTAGTCGAAGGTAGAAATTAAATCATTCTGATTTGGTAGTAAAAGTGATCCATTACACACGATCGCATCCATGGAATAGAAGTAGATAAAAACGTAAAAGCAAAAAGTAGGAAAAATTTAAAATGCACGAGAAAATGAAATAATGCAGGAGAAAATAAAATCAAACCTAAAATTCTATAGCACTTCGTACTGTGAAATCCTCCTAAAATTCTATAGCAGTTCCTACAGTGAAATCCTTTTTTCATTGAGCTACTGTGAAATCCTCTCTCCATTCGCCACAGTTCCACTCTTCCTTTCTCCATTCGGTGATCGCAGTTAGTACACAGTTCCACTCTTCCTTTCTCCATTAGGCTATAACAGTTAGTACTCTCAAATCCTTTCTCCATTAGGCACAGCTCCACTCTTCGCACCGTCACAGAGATTCTTCCTCACAAATACAATTCACACTTTATTTGTGTTAAATTTATATATCTAGGGAGATAAGTGATTTTTCATTAGGGCTAACATTACATTAATTAGATTAAATATTAAATATTAAATGTTAAACACTACTTTTACATTTACGTGTTTACATGACATAGTCAATGCATGTAGTGTATTCAAATACAAACCTCCCTAATCCAAATTTATTAATATTAATATTGTAATATATTAATATGAATATATAATTAATAATAGTATTAGTATGAATATTTTAATATTAATATTATGGTATTTGGCCCTTAGGCTTCACCTAACTATGGTATTGGGCCCATAGTATTTAGCCCATGGTATTAATAATAATTTGTTCTATGGTATTTGACCCATACCCTTCAGCTAAATAAAACATCATTTTTGCATTTTCTTAAATATAAAAAGGTTTATGGAATAAATATAAAAAGAGGTTTTATTTATTTACCATACCTTTAATCTATTTATATTTTAATTTATTTACCATAACTCTGGAGTAAGTATAAAAAAAAAAGTTTTATTTATTTACCATACCTCCAATTTATTTATATTTTTATTTATTTACCAAAAAAGAGGTTTTTTTTTATATTCCACCCAAGGATTTGGTTTCTAACCACATTAATGTATGAGACCCCCCAGCAATTTATCTACCAAGAGACACATCAAATTGGTATATGAGACCCCACAACAATTTGACTGCTAACAAAATTTGGTGTAGACGCCCGTCACGGCCAAGCGAGACATCAAATTGGTGTATGAGACCCCCTTGTTTTTGGGACAAGGGGTCTAGCTCCGTGCATGGATTTGAATGATAACCAAATTGGTGTAAGAGACCTTGTCGTTTGTTTGTGGGACATGGGGCAAATTGGTGTAGGTGAACCCCATGTCCACGCAGCAATTTGACTGCGATTTGAATGCTAACTAAATTCGTGTAGGAGACCCCCTTGTTTGTGGGACATGGGGAAAATTGGTGTAGGTGAGCCCCATGTCTGCGCAGGGATTTGACTGTGATTTGAATGATAACCAAATTGGTGTAGGAGACCACCTTGTTTGTGGGACATGGGGAAAATTGGTGTAGATGATCCCCATGTACGCGCAGGGGTTTGACTGCGATTTGAATGATAACCAAATTGGTGTAGGAGACCCCCTTGTTTGTGGGACATGGGGCAAATTGGTGTAGGTCCCCTGTCTGCGCAGGGATTTGACTATGATTTGAATGATAACTAAATTGGTGTAGGAGACCCTCTTGTTTGTGAGACATGGGGAAAATTGGTGTAGGTGAGCCCCATGTCTGCACAGGGATTTGACTGTGATTTAAATGATAACCAAATTGGTGTAGGAGACCCCCTTGTTTGTGGGACATGGGGCGAATTGGTATAGGTGAGCCCCATGTCCGGGCAGGGATTTTACTGTTATGTTTACGAAGGCATACATACTCTAGCCCCCTGTTGTTTTGAACATGTGACCTCTAAGGAGGAAACAAGAAACATGCTCTTAACCATTAGGCCCACTCAAGCTTTATATTACATTTATTACCTTACATTTCTCACATCAATAATTTATTAAAAGTCAAATCTAACCTCGACTTTCTTTAGTTTTGAGGGTAAATTCTATGAACAGACTTGTGGTGTGGCCATGGGTTCCCCCCTTTCTCCTGTGGTAGCTAATCTGTTCATGGAAGACTTTGAATCTAGAGCCCTTTCCTCTTCCCTTTTTCAACCTAAGCTTTGGAAAAGATTTGTCGATGACACTTGTGTTGTGTGGCCTCATGGTAAGGAGAAATTGGACCTTTTCTTCCAGCATCTTAATGATCAATCTGACTTCATTAAGTTCACCATGGAATTTGAAGATAATGGTAGCTTTCCTTTTCTTGATGTCCTCCTTTCTAGGAATGAAGATGGTTCTTTTTCTCATCAAGTCTTTAGAAAGAAGACGCACACTGAGCATTATTTACATGCTAGTTCTCACCACTTCCTTGCTCAGAAGCTCGGGGTTCTCAATACCTTAGCCACCAGAGCCTTTAGAGTCTATGATGTTAACCATTTTGAAGGTGAAAAGGCTCATCTCCTTAAATTTTTTAATAAGAATGGTTATAGTATAAGCTACTGCCTTAAAGCTTTTCAAAAAACGGAAAGGGGTCCTAGAGTTAAGAAAGATCCTTGCGAACAATTATCTGGAGTTCACCTTCCGTTTATCCAAGGTACTACGGATAAAATTGCTAGGATCCTAAATAATTTTAATGTTTCCTCAACATTTAAACCCTACCGCACCATTCGAATTTCCCTTAGATCTGTTAAAGACCCGATTTTCCCTAAGTATGGTAAGGGTGTGTACTTGATTCCATGCTCTTGTGGGACACCTTACATTGGTGAAACGGGCCGGTCTATTAATCAAAGAATTCATGAGCATGTCGCTGACCTTAATATTATTCTGCTACAAGAGACCTTAGGTGAAGGATCGGTGGTCAAAACTAGACTGGAAGGATGGCTGCCAGGATGGTTTTTTGAGAAATTGGATGCTAGAGGAAGGTCGGGTGGTTTGTCTTTTCGATGGAATGTTAGAACAATCAAACCTCTGAACTTCTGGGGTATGGAGTCGGTCCTGGGTTTAAATTTCTTAGCGTTGGAGCTAGGTGAAGCCTTTAATATCTTTAATATTTATGGCCCATATCAAGATAGGATCCCCTTCTGGGACTCACTCCTGGGTAACACTTTACTCAAGGGGGATTCAGTGATTTGGGGGGGGGATCTAAACTTTACATTGGGTCAGTCTGAGGTATGGGGTCCACATGCACAAATTGATTTATTGTTTGGGTACTTTTCTCAAAAACTGGAGGAGAATCATTTGCTTGACATTGAGCCCATAAAGATGAAACCCACCTAGAGGAACAATAGATGTGCTGAAGGAAGAATAGAAAAGAGACTTGATCGTTTCCTGGTGGCTGAACAGATTGTGGACAGACCTTTTCAGATTATGCAGTGGATTGGATGTGGGGGTGCATCTGATCATTTTCCTATCTTTCTTGAGTTCAAGATCGGGCATAGGCAGCCCCCTATCCCTTTAAAATTCAACAAAATCTGGCTCAGGGATGAATCTTTTAAATCTCTTGTTCACGCTAGGTGGACCCCTTTCAGGGCGGAAAGTCCTCTTTCTGCGGATTTTCAATTTGCAGAAAATTTTAAACGCATCAAGGATGATGTGAAGATTTGGTCGGCTGCTAAAAGACAGAGGGAGGATATGGAGTTGAAGCAGGTGGAAGAGGATCTACTCATGATCTATGAGGGGATTGGTGGGGGGTTTCAATCATAAGTAGATAAAGTCACCCTTGTTTCACTAGAAAAAGGAAGGAACTCACTACTTAAGGATAAGGAGGAATCTTGGAGGTTGAAAAGTAGGGCCACATGGTTGGCATGTGGGGATGATAATACAAAATTTTTTCATGCATATGCTCGTGGTCGGAAGGCAGCCAATACTATTTGGAGCTTAAGAGATGGACAGGGCTTGGAGCATTCTACCTTTGAGGCTAAAGCAAAGCTGGGGGTTGAACATTTCAAGGCTCTTTATAAGGCTCCAGCTCATGCATCTCTTGCGGAAGTGATAAGAGTTTCTCAACTTTTTCCAAGATTTGTGGAGGAGGCAGATAACAGATCTCTGATGGCTGAGGTTTCTGAGATGGAACTTAAGGAGGTTCTTCATAGCTTTCAAAAATACAAAAGTCCTGGGCTAGATGGATGGTCGATCGAATTTTTCTTGGCTCTATATGATGTGATAGGGGCAGATTTGCTGAAAGTTGTGGAGGATACCAGAACTTCAGGGAGGATTCCTGCTTGCTTTAATTCCACTTTCATAGCTTTAATCCCGAAAGTGGATAATCCTCTTTCTCTGGCTGATTTTCGTCCTATCTCTTTGTGCAACTGTATATATAAAGTGGTAGCCAAGGTGGTTGTGAGAAGACTCAAGTGCATTATGTCTTCTCATATATCTGGCGAACAATTTGGCTTCCTGGATGGTCGTCAAATTCATGAAGCGATCGGAACTGCTCAAGAGGCTCTCCACAGCATGAAGACCAAGAACCTGAAAGGGACTGTGCTAAAAATAGATCTCTCCAAAGCATATGATCGGGTAAGCTAGTTATATATTCGTATGCTTCTGACTCATCTAGGCTTCGACATTGGTTTCATTAGATGGATTATGAGTTGTATTACAACTGTCTCTTTCTCTGTTTTGATAAACGGGGCTGCATCTCCCTTCTTTCATGCTGAAAGGGGCTTGCGCCAGGGCTTTCCCCTTTCTCCCCTTTTGTTTTTATTGGTTGCTGAAGGTTTGAGCAGAGCTCTTCAGGGGGCCAAGAGACAGGGATCCTTGAAGGGTATACAGGTCGCTCAAAATTTTTTCATCACTCATCTACTTTTTGTTGATGAGGTTTTAGTTTTCTGCTCTGGCTCGGTGCGAGACGCAATCACTCTTGGTGAGATCTTGAACATGTTTAGCAAGGCCACTGGTATGGAAGTGAATGCTGGGAAGTCTTCCATCACTACTCATCTTCTGAGGGATGAGGAGAGGCGCGAGTTCATGAGGATCTTTCCCTTTGACTCTGCTAGGTTGGATGTTGCGTTGAATTATTTGGGGTTCCATTTAAAACCCAATGATTACAGGAAACATGAATGGAGCTAGTTGTTGGAAAAGTTGGAAAAGCACTTAAGAGTTTGGTGTCATAAATGGCTGTCTAGAGCTGGGTGGCTGATTTTAGTTAAGTCTATTTTGGAGGCTGTTCCAGTATATTGGCTGTCCCTCTCATGGATTCCCAAGGGTATTTTGGAGGGAGCCAGGAGGATCTACTTTAGATTCCTTTGGAGTGGGAAATAGGAATCGTTGGTGACCCCTTGGGTTCGGTGGGAAAAAATTGCAGTCCCTAAAGGGATGGGAGGATGGGGACTGAAAAATATTTTTCTATTTGCACAGGCTCTGGCTGCAAAGGGTGGGTGGAGGCTCATCACCGTGGACAGTCTTTGGACAGAGGTGATCACACAGAAATATATTGCTCCTTTTTCTATTGTTGATTGGATTAGGAATACAAGTAAATCCTTTGCGGGTGGGTCGGTAATTTGGAAAGCCCTTGTCAAATATTTTCATATTCTGGAAACAAGTTTGGCCTGGGATGTGGGTAGTGGCAGGAAGCTTTGGGTTGGAAAGGATCCTTGGATGGGAAGCGTTCGACAACACATTCTTCCCAGGTGCACGGTTGGGGCCCTAAGGCAGAGGGGGATTACTTTTCTCTCCCATCTTGCTGATCCTGCTCGGAGAAGTTTGGGCATTCAGCCATGGATTTTGGCATCTTCTTTGGGGTTGGATGCTTTTGATGAGAGGGCTTTGGCTGTTTATATCCGAGCTTTAAAACAGGCACATATTTTGCTTCAGGATAGGGATGATTTGATTGCTTGGGATTTTGATTCCTCGGGGATCTATTCTCCTCGGGCTGGCTACTCAAAAATTAGTGTTGGGGGTGTCTTTGGTGAAGAGCGGTCGTGGTGGAAGAAACTCTGGAAGCTAAATTGCCCACCTAAGACTCGCCTTTTTATGTGGTGTGTCCTTGAAAATAAGGTCCCCACCTGGGATGTGCTGCAACACAGATGTTTTCAGGGCCCTGGCTGGTGTTGTCTGTGCAAATCTGAAGAGGAATCAGTTAACCACCTTTTCCTCAGCTGTCCCTTCATTAAAGGTGTTTGGCTAGAATGTTATAGGTTATTGGGTATATTCTATAGATGGGAGGGCTTAACTGTGGCTCATGCATGGGATTTGTGGTAGGGGTATTTTGCTAAGCAGAATTTAAAAGCTCTGCCTCTCCTTGTAATCTGGGGCTGTTGGTTGGCACGTAATTGACTACTTTTTGAAGAGTTGGTCAGTACACCTGAGATCGTTGGTGCCATGACTATAGGACTGCACTCTGCTCTTCCTATCCATATCCGTGCTTTCAATCAGAGGGTGGTCCTATGGTTGGACATTGATAGGAGGATTCCTTGGGGTTTTTTCGATGGGGCTATGCAACAAAATGTGTGTGGTGGAGGAGCTCTGCTATTTCTTTCTGATTCAAATTGGTTTGAGATCTCTGTTGGGCTTGGGGAAGGTACAAATAATTTTGCAGAGTTGTTGAGCCTCAAGATTCTTCTGTTGTTTGCTGTGGAGAAAGGTTGCAGAAAGATAAATTTCTATGGGGACTCCTTGAATGTGGTGAAATGGATAAAAGGAATTTAGCAATGCAGATTTTTCCATTTACAAAATTTGATTCGCTCTATTAGGGAGATCCTCCTTTCCTTTGAATTGTTCTCCTGTCAGCATATATATCGAGAAAACAATGATGAGGCAGATCGAGCATCAAAGCAGGGGTTTTAGCAGGAAGAGGGTATTTGGTGTATTAGAGAACATCAGGATGGAGTTATAACTGAATATTTCCATCCTTCCTTATTTGACTGAGCGGCTACAGGTTCCTTTTGTTGGCCTGACAAGTATTAGCCAACAGTGCACACTTATGGTGAGAGTTTTTCCACAACAGTTTGGGTGATGATGGATATGATTACAACACTGTTTTTATCTGGGGTTGCAGACTTGATTTGCATTGGGCTATAAGTCAGCTACTGCGCAGATATGTCATAGCAGATATGTCAGCTATAAGTCACAGACTGCTTTCACTTGGTATGCACTTTCTTTACATTAATTGTGTGAAGGTGGATGCGTAACGTTTCTTTTACTGCTTGGATTCACACCTGAATGTTTGCCTCTGCGGGCTGGATACATATTTATTGATACACTTTGTCAATTGACCATTACCTGGGCGGTGCACCTTTTCAGTTTTTACAGTATTTGGGATGTGTATTTTTCATCAGTTGGTGCATCCATATGGTCCTGTCTAGGCTAAGTTTACATTAATTGTGTGAAGGTGGATGCGTAACATCAGGTTTCACACCTGAATGTTTGCTTCTGCGGGATGGATACATCTTTATTTACACACTCTATCAATTGACCATTAACTGGGCGGTGCTCCTATTCAGTTTCTACAGTATTTGGGCTGTGTTTTTTTCATCAGTTGGTGCATCCATATGGTCCTTTGACTGTCTGGGCTAAGTTTGGCTTCGTGATCATTAGATACATCTTTTCTGGGTTGTTTTTCTTCTGAATGGTTTCTTGCTTGAAATTGGAGAAAGTAGCAGCTGCTGCAATTTTTATTATGAACAGCATTTCATCCAAGAAAAGGGTAACAGTCAATTATGGTTCTGTATAGGATTATTCCTCTCTATGTAACTGCTTTTTGCTTGCAACTCTTGGGTTTGCCTTCTCTGATCACACATTATATGTGTTTTCTCATTGTAATTTTGTACTCATCTGCAGAAATAAAATTACGCTTTTTTCTCGAGGAAAAAAAAAATGTCCTTGACCTTAAGCATAATAGATCGCGCTCCTCGGCCCTAGCAGAGCATGTTGAGAAGACTAATCATCACATTTTCATTGAAGATGCTAAGGTGATTGCGAAGATCGACCACTTCCACCACCACAAGTTGCGAGAAGCCTTGGAAATCGAAAGAGGCCTCTTAACCTGAACAGGGACGATGGGTGGATGGTTAGCAGGTGTTGGATTCCTGCTCTTCATTCCTATATATATATATATATATATATATATAAAATAAAATAAAATATTTATTTATTTATTTATTTTTATATAATTATTATTATTATTATTATATTTTTTATTTTTTATAAGTTTTAATTTTTATTTATTTATTTATTTATTTTTATTTTTATTTTTTTTAACTTAATAAATCTATAAAATAAAATCAAATAAAATCAAAAATAAATAAATAAATAAATAAAATAAAATAAATATATAAATAACTTAACTACTTAATAAGTATTAATAAAATAAATTAAAATTAAAAATTATTAATAATTAAATTATTATTATTTATTTATTTATTTATTTTTTATTTTTATTTTTATTTTATTTTATTTTAATTTAATTTATTATATTATATTATAGTAGAATTTAATCCTTTATGTTTTTAAATAATATTAAACAAAATAAATATTTTAACTATGTTTTATTAATAGAAATAATACTATATTTATTTAATCTTCTAGAATATTTTGAATAATTCCTATTGTATATTAAATAAAAATAAAAATAAAAATTAATTAAAATTAAAAATAATAATAAATAATAAACTTTAATATTTTTATATATATTTTTTGACTTTTTATTTCTATGACTTTGATTTAGTCTAAATAATCGTTATTTTTCAACGGCTAGTTGGAGCTTCTCATATCTATTTAATTGGGTCTCCTAATCAGTTTTTCATCAAGTCCTGATGATGAACCACACTGGCTGGTTCAAAGGCGTCGACCAAATTTATTTGGATGTGAATTTTACCGAAAGATTTTTTCACAGTCAAATTAGTTATTAATATTATAATAAACAATTATGGTGTAGTGGAAATAATTGATGAAATGACATTTTCAGTAAAACCTACAATACATTTTCAACCAAGATTATAAATTTGTGTTGTTTAAAATATATTTTTGAATACATAAATAGATTCAACACCCTAAAAATCCATAAACACTTGAATAATACAAATTTAACATCTTAAAATCAAATTTTTAAAAATCTCTAAAATAAAAAATAAATAAAAAAATAAATATCATTTTGACTATAATTTAAAAAAACTCAACAATTATTATCTATATGAAAATTTCGTACTAAATGAAAAACATTTTTAATGTAAATAATTAAAAAAACACAATTTACAAAATAAGTTATTACATTTAAAATGAAATATTAAAATAAATTACGATTACTTAAATAAAAGTAAAATATATTTTTAAATTTAGTTAAATACTTTTTACTTCAAAATATATCCTCCTATAGGATAAAAAGACAATATAAACATAATTTACAAAATAATTTATTTTATTTTAATTTAAATATCATATTAAATGGTGACCATTTAAACTGAAAACAATTATATTTTCAAATTATTTCAATAATTTTTACTTTTGCATATGCCCACGTATATGATCAATTTCTTTTTACATTTTCATATGTGCACATATATGATTACGAAAATAAAAAAAATATATTGATATGAAAAAAATTCAATAGATAAATATTGGTCCAACTCACAATTACTACAAAGACATTAATTTTATTTGAAAGTGGATTTTTTTTAAATAATATTATAATTAATTTTTTATTTCTCCAATAAATTTCATTAAAATATTGTAATTATGTACTCCCAATAACATAAATCAATCACTTAATACCTTATCTAATGGTACCTTTATTTATTCCTTATCTAATGGTATTTTTATTTATTGTGAACTTAATTATTTATAATTTTTTTTTAAATCATAATGTATTATTTTTTGGATTTTTTGGAAGTTTTTTCTACTTATTTTCGGGTCTAATTTCTCAAAATCTAGCAATTTTATTAGAAAAGTTTTAGGAGTGAAATATCCACATTCCAAGTGCTCTAATTTATTTATAGGGTGCTAAATTTGTATATGTAACGAGAAAACTGATTTAAACATCATAGATCAAGATTTCACCACATATTTTTCTTCACGAGATTCCCACCAAAAACTCTACATCCTATACGACAAACAAGCTAGATAGGTATTGTCCTTTTAATACCTGAAAAAAATACATCTACAACCTAAATAATGAAGGTAATATCCTTTTTCTTGGGGAATTTAATGCTCAAACTGCTACTAATCAAGCTAATATGTTAAGTAACAACTCTAACCCCAACCCCTTGTGGCTTGACGATGATGGTAACTTAGCTAATAGATTCAAGAGAAAATTTGAAGACATAATCCAGAACTTATTCAACAGGTTCCTTTGTACAAGTCTAACAACTGAAAGGAGATCCTAGGTTCCCAAGATGGCTAGTAAAGAAGGATGCTCAACCAATAAAGCCCCTTTCTTCACTGGTGAAAATTATGCTTTCTGGAAAATCAGAATCAAGACATACATAATGTCTCTAGGAATAGAAGTCTGGGCTGCTGTGGAATTAGGATATGCCCCGAAATCAACTGATACAGAAAAAGAAGCTAAAGAAAGCTTTGTAGCTAATGCAAAAGCCATGAATGCCATCCTGAATGGATTACGTGAAACAGAGTTTATTAAAGTAATGCACAAAGACACTGCCAAGAAAATTTTGGATACTCTTGAAGGCATACACGAGGGAGACCAGAAAGTAAAGACTGCCAAACTTCAAGTATATAGAGCCCAGTTTGAAAACTTAAAAATGAATGATGATGAAGATGTTGGCAGCTTCTTCTTAAAAGTTGAAGAAATTGTTAACAATATGAAAGCTCTTGGAGAAACCATACCAGAAAGTATAGTTGTGCAAAAGATTCTAAGATCACTCCCATCCAGATTTAATCCCAAGGTATCTGCAATAGAAGAGACAGCGAATTGGGAGACATTGACCATGAATCAACTACTAGGAAATCTTACAGCATATGAGATGAGGCTCCCACAGAAGAAGTCAAGCACAAGGGAGGCAGCATTCAAAACAGAAAAGAAGAAAGAAGAAAAGGAGGACATATGCTCCTGCTCTGATGAAGAAGAGGCTAAATTTGTCAAGAAATTGGATAGAGGCTCAGGTAGATACAAAGGTAAACTTCCCTTCAAATTCTTTAACTGTGGAAGAGTTGGACATTATGCTGCTAAATGTCCTCACAAGAAAGTAAGAAATCAAGCTCAAGAATCAGGGAAAGACACATCAAAGAACTGGCAGAAAGGAAAGAAATTCAGCAGAAAATCCTTTTATGCTCACCAAGACAGCAGTGCATCTGAAGACTCAGATGAACCCTCAAGTGAAGAAGGAACCTCAGAATTTATATTGATGGCCATAGAAGATCTTAAGGGACTCCTATTAGAAGATGAAGAAGAAGAAGGGGAAGTAGACCTTGAGGGGGAGCTAAGAAGTGCTCTGGAGGAGATTGACAGACTCAAACTAAAATGCAGAAAACAAAAAGAGATTCTCCTAAAATGTGTAACAGAAGAAAAAAATTCAGAAGTCCTCATGCAGCTGAAGGTAAAGCTTGAAGAAGCCAAGAAGATAGAAGATATGTTACTTCAGCAAATCAAAGATAAAACTCGAGAACAAGAGAAGCTGGAAGAAGAAAGTCTGTGTCTGAGAAAGAAATTAGAAAAAGCTCAACAGAAAGTTTCTATATACCCTTCTCAAACAACAAGCTCTATTAAGTTGAATGAAATTTTGGTTGCTCAAATATTCCCTATGATAAAGACTGGAATAGGCTACGAAGGAGAATCAAGTAAAAGAAAAGGAAAGGTTGACAGAGAGATTATTTTTGTAAAAGCAAAGAAGGATGAGGAAGTAGCTCAAATAATTCCTACAAAAGAAGAAATCTGCAATAAGAGAGACAGAGAGCAGAAGAAACCTCTAGTAACAAAGAATGCAATAACTACTAAGATAACAGAAAAAGGATCATATGCTCCTGAGTATGTCAAGTTTGGAAGCCATCAAAGGAGATTCTTCCCTCCTATGAAGAATGCCACCTGTTATGTCTGCCTCAAGCAGGGACACATTATTGCATATTGTCATGCAAGGAAGAATGATTCAAACCAGCAAAAGAGGCAAGCATGGAAGAGACAACCTTACATCAGGTATGCAAGTAATTTCTATGGTTATTGTTTTTATTGTAAGGATTTTGGCCATAGAATTATTGAATGTAGAAAGTATGGACAAAGACTGATGTTCAATACCTCAAGGAGGTTTATGAGTCAAAGCAATTTTGTTAATGCTCACAATTCCGCAAAAACTATAATCAAATGTTGTATATGCAATCAAATTGGGCATATATCTTCCAAGTGTTCTCTAAAGGGATATAATTCATCACCTCACAAAAGATACCAAACAAAAGGGGGCCTCCAGTGGATAAAGAAGGCGAATAAATGTGACTTGGCTTTAACTGCTCAGGATTTGAAGAGTCAATGGTATTTTGACAATGGTTGCTCTAAACACATGACAGGAGATAAAAACAAGTTTTTAACTCTTGACGAAAGGAAATCGGGCAATGTCACTTTTGGAAATGAAAAATTAGGAAAGATCAAGGGAAAAGGATCAGTCAGCATAGACAATGGCAGAGGAAAGGCCCAAGAAGTATTATATGTAGATGGGCTGAAAGAAAATTTACTGAGTGTCAGTCAGATGTGTGATAAAGGTTGTGAAGTTCTCTTTGAAACCTGGTGTGTAGTCAGATCCAAGCACAACGAAACTCACTCAAAGGAGTTCGAGCAGTAATGTGTACATAGTGAAAGAGGAAGATGAAGCACATCGCTTAGCAAACTTGAGGGCTCATGGTTGTGGCATAGGAGATTGGGTTATCTCGGCTTTGACCCATATCATCGAGCAAGAAGAAGTTGTAAGAGATATACGGCTAAAAGGCCTTCAAGTACTATATGCAAATCTTGTCAATTGGGGAAACAGACTCGCACATCCTTTAAATCTAAAGAGGAGCTGTCAACAAGAAGAACACTCCAGCTTGTGCACATGGACCTGTGTGGACCTGCTAGAACTAGGACACCAAGTGGAGAATCCTATTCCATGCTGATAATAGATGACTTTTCCAGAATGACATGGGTTGCTTTTCTCAAAAATAAATCAGAAGCATTTGAAAAATTTAAGACATTCAAAGCATTAGCAGAAAATCAAACTGGATGCAAGCTGAAATGTATCAGATCAGACAGAGGAGGAGAATTCACAGATTATGACTTTGTAGACCTATGTAATGAACATGGAATAAAGCAACAATTAACTATTGCAGGGACACCTCAGCAGAATGGAGTAGCAGAGAGGCAAAACAGGTCTATACAACAAATAGCCAGAGCTATGATGCAAGAGAATAATATTGCTCAAACCTTCTGGGCAGAAGCAGTACACACAGCAGTACATATCCTTAATAGCTCACTTAAGACGAAACGGTGACAAGACTCCTATGAGCTATGGCATGAGCTTGACCTCAATCAAACATAATTCAAGGCCTGGCTTAGCCAAGTCATGAATAATGATGAAAACCTTCGAAGGTGGTGCGTGGGTTGAGAATATTATAGGACTATCCAAAATAAGGTTATGTTTCAACAGAACTCAGAAGAAGATAGTTGAAAGTATTGATGTGATATTTGATGAAGAACTTCCAAACAATACAAGAAATACAGACTGCTGCAGTCCATCAGACAACCATGAAGAGGAAGACAAGGATGATGATGAAACAAGCAAGACAACAGATGATGCAGAGCTGAGCTCGAAAACCCCCTCAAGATACACTCAGAAGAATCATCCTGAAGATCAGATCATAGGGGACAAGAAAGCAGGAGTCCAGACAAGAAGGCGGCTAACAGAACAAACAGAAGAAGTATACATAGCCATGCTATCACAAATAGAGCCAAAGAAATTTGACGAAGCCAGCAAGGACAAGTATTGGATAAAAGCAATTAATGAAGAATTGGACCAAATTGAGAAGAGCAATACCTGGGAACTAGTTCCTAGACCTATTGAGAAAAATATCATTGGTTCAAAATGGGTATTCAAAAACAAAATGAATGAGCAAGGACAAGTAATCAGGAATAAATCCAGGCTGGTCTGCAAAGGATACTCACAAATTGAAGGACTTGACTATGATGAAACATTTGCACCTGTAGCCAAAATGGAGGCTATCAGAATGTTCCTGGCATTTGCATGCTACCAAGACTTCAAGGTATATCAAATGGATGTAAAGTCTGCTTTTCTTAATGGAGATCTAGAAGAAGAAGTGTACATGGAACAACCGGAAGGCTTCTCATTGACAGACAAAGAAGACTATGTGTGCAGACTGAAGAAGGCCCTATATGGACTGAAACAGGCTCCTCGTGCTTGGTACTCAAGACTGGACAAATATTTTCAAAAACAGGGCTTTAGGAGAGGTGGAGTAGACAGCAATCTATACATAAAAGCCCATGAAGATGAACTCTTGATTGTTGTAGTATATGTTGATGACATTATGTTTGGAAGCAACAAAGATGAACTAGAAAAAGGGTTTGCTGATGAAATGAAAACAGAGTTTGAAATGTCTATGATTGGAGAGCTCAGTTTCTACTTGGGACTACAAATTCAGCAAAAGAACACAGGTACATTTATTTCACAAGAAAAATACATAAAATAAATGTTGAAAAAGTTCAAAATGGAGGACTGCAAACCTGTGTCAACTCCCATGACCACAGGTTGCAAGCTGTGTGCTAATGATGGGTCTACTGACATAGATCAAAGACTTTACAGATCCATGATTGGAATTCTATTGTATCTGACTGCATCAAGACCAGACATCATGCTAGCGGTAGGATTAGTGGCTAGATATCAAGAAGCACCTAAACAAAACCATCTTCTGGCAGTCAAAAGAATATTCAGATATCTACAAGGAACAATACAGTATGGACTTTGGTATCCTAAAAGCAAAAACTTCACTTTATCAGCATACACAGATGCAGATTGGGCCAGCTGTATGGATGATAGGAAGAGTACAAGTGGAGGTGCATTATATCTAGGAGAAAGCCTAGTTGCATGGCTAAGCAAGAAACAAACATCCATCTCTCTGTCTACAGCTGAAGCCGAATATATAGCAGCAGCAGCATGTTGTACACAAGTCATGTGGATGAAGCAAACTCTTCAAGACATGAAGGTAAGCATTGATGAACCTATTCCAATCAAATGTGACAATACAAGTTCTATAAGTATATCTAAAAATCCTGTGCTTCATTCAAAAACCAAACATATACCAATCAAGTATCATTTCCTCCGAGAACAAGTGGCTCTGAAAATAGTAAAGCTGGAATATGTACCAACGAAAGAACAGACAACTGATATATTTACCAAACCTCTTGCTAGAGAACCATTTCAATACTTGAGAGATAAACTAGGGGTAGTATCAGCAGATGCTACTCTCTAATATGAAGAGAAAGTACAGTCTCAGGGGGAGAACAAAATGAAGATATCATTCCAGGGGGAGAATAGCCAGCAAGATAAGCATAAAACAAGTCCACAGGATCACATTATCAATATTATCAGCGTTCAGAAGAAACAAGAACCTGTCTGCAATCTAGCACATATTACAGGCACTACAAATGAATCACAGCTATAAAAAATATATCGGCTCACTACACCAAAGTGTTCTCTCAACAAGTCTCATACATCACTCTGGAGCAGCATAGTACAATTTCAGCTGAAGAGGACCTAAACGTAACTCAGAAAAAGGAAGTACAACGACAGAGCCCATACGGAGAGATGAGGCGTCGTCCTTTGCCATTGATGTCAAAGGGGGAGGAAGAGCAGGCAAACAGAAAGAGAAAGCAAACAGAGAAAGTGGATTGCCATCAATGCCAAAGGGGGAGACTGTTGGAAATGTTGTCATTGATGGCAAAGGAGGCAACGCTCAAGCAAAGGAGGCAGCGCTGAAGCAAAGAGGCAGCAAAGAAGCAAATGAAGGCAGAGGAAACGAATATAATAGAGGCAGAATCGTTATCTCAGCAATAGAGGCAGAGGCAGAGCGACAGGAGCAGCAGAGGCAGAGGCAAAAGCAGAGCCGTTATAAAATTCCGAGAATCGCCCAAGCCGGCAGATACAGTCGTATGTATAATTCCGAGAATCATACCCCAAGCCGGGCGTTATGCATATAATGCAAAACCAAATTCCGGGAATTGCACACTCCAACCGGCGTTATAGATTTAACATAATTCATAAACATTATTCCGGGAATCGCCTAACCCGATGGGCGTTACATATAATATATAAACCATATTCTGGGAATCGCTTAACCCTTTGGAAAAGTATACATATATGTCTGTTATATTATGGAGCGCACAAAACAAAAGTTTTAGATGGTGGGACCTCTCCCCAATCGCAATCGGAGATCGCAAGGGCAGCGGAACATCGCAACAGAAAGTTGCGATTGCGATCGAAGGCCGGACCCGATCGAGTTATATGACACAGTTTATGAGCTAATCGCATCCGAGATTGATCGCAAGTCTTTTGTTATATGCTCCGATCGAAGGCCGGACCCGATCGAGTTATATGACACAGTTTATGAGCTAATCGCATCCGAGATTGATCGCAAGTCTTTTGTTATATGCTCCGATCGAAGGCCGGACCCGATCGAGTTATATGCCACAGTTTATGAGCTAATCGCATCCGAGTTCCCAATCGCAATTGGAACTCTCCGATTGATCGCATGACTTTATAAAACGCTGTGATTGAAGCCCGGACCCGATGGGCTTATTAACTATGATTAACAAGTGTTTGAGTTCCAGTTCTAATCGCAAACGGAAATTTGTGAAGGCGCTGTTATATATAAATATATATATATATATGTATATAAAGTTTTTACGATTGTATTGAAAAGTGCCGCGTGGTCTGTGGACCCACGGGCCTCGGCTTAAGGTGGAGGGCGATTTTTTATATAAAATAATTGCTGTGAGATATATAAAACATGGTTGCGGTTGTATTAAAACATGTCGCGTGGTCTGTAGACCCACGGGCCTCAGGTTAACGGGAGGGCGATTATTAATGTAATAAAATTGTAATATATGTATGTTCCGGCCTGCGGAAATCGCCACATCAATAAGACACTTGCTGCGTGTAAAGGATTGAATTACAGTCAGCAGATTCATTTATATATAAAGCGCTAGTATAAAAATAAAATAAAATGCAGTTCATAAATTCAGGAGTTACGCAGCAGCCACAAACAGAAAGGCATACAAAGAAGAGAAAGGGACAAAGAGACAGTTAGAAAAAAGACAAATGCACAGCAAGCCAAGAGACAAAATGAGTGAGATGGAATTCACATTGTAATTCGAAAGTAAATGTTTTAATTGTTTTTATTGTTTGTGATGCATTGGCAAGTCTCCGAGAGAAAACAAATTCCCACTGTAATGTTAAAATTGACACCTATAGTTATAATTTCTGAGTAAGCTGATAAAAGGAGTGAGAAGGCAGAAGGCAAAGAGACATGACTTTCCATTTCGAATTCCAAGCAGAATACAAACAGTCATGTGAGGAAATCTATAAATAATATCATCTTGATATGCGGAGAGAGTTTTTGGAGAGCAAGGTGAGAGAAAAGAAGAAGACGAGAATACGAAGAGTGAAGCGAAGAGTGAAGCAAAGAAGATCAAGAAAAGAAGCTACAGAACAGAGCTGATATCAGAGGTAAATCAGCAAACATTCAGTTTGTTAAATTGAGGAAGTTGGAGCTTCCCTATCGAGTTGAAGCTTGATAGCTGTCAGTTGTAGCTGACTGAGGTTGGAGCCTCCTGTAGGTTGGTGCCTGCAGAAAATTGAAGGGAGTTGGTGCTTCCTTGCAAGTTGTAACTTGCAGAATTGAGGATAGAGCCTCCTGTAGGTTGGTGCCTGCAGAAAACAGTGGTGAGAGGGAGTTGGAGCTTGCCTTTGCATCACAACAATAATAAGATGTGGTTTTCTCCTTTTATGGGTTTCCACTTACATCTGCTGTCTCTATGTGTGCTTCTTATGTGTTGATGTGATTATTTCAATCTGCTTAATTTCTTGCTGCTTTCAACTTAAGTATGGTGTCACAATAAATTAATATTGGCTGCAAATAAGATTGTTCACATATTAAAGCTGTAAATAACTCTGGTGAAAATTTAAAAGGCTAATGCATGTATTAAACTGATTCACCCCCCCCTCTCAGTTTAATCAAAGATTCAACATAGCTCCCGTGTCTATCAAAGCAGAGAACTTTTTCCCATGTACGGTTGTAGACACGAATCTCAAGTCCAAGGAACTTTCATCATCATTCCTTCTCCTTGTCTTGCGCCTTACTTCCGCAATATTCTTCAACATTTCCTCTTCCAATATGTCTTTCGAACTAGCCCTTGGATTAACAACCCTTTTCACATATCTCTTCTCATGAAGCTCCATAGAACAATCCGATCCTGGGTTTGCTTGAATTGGTTCAAGCTCTTTCCTTTTCGAATTCTGTCTAATTTCTCCAATGTCTTGACTTTAGCCTGCAACGTGGTGCTTCTTTCCTTCAAGTGAGCCCTTTCCATAAAGAGTTCTTGAAGTCTTTGTTCACCTTGTTGTATCTCCATGTCAAGCTTTTCAATTTCAGCAGTTTGTCCAGATAGTCCATCCTTGGAATTTCTTGGGTGAAAAACCAAGTAGGTTGAACCAAATTTGGTCTAGTGCATTGGAATTCATTAAAGAATTGGTCATTGGCGCTGCTTCAAGCTAGGAGTGAGCATCGTCACCAACCTACATTGAATATTTTACACTCCCTAGGGTGAATGATACTTTAAATTGATTTAAAGTCTAAGACTTTCGAATTTTTCCAAATGCCAAATGATCTTACAAAGTTAGTATTTATAATATCCTAGTAGGTCATTCGGTGACAACTTTTACCGGAACCTTGAAAAAACTTTGGCATGTGATATTTAATTTGTTGAATGTTTTTGTTGGATAGTTGAATTATAATTGGCATGACATGTGAAGTTTTTAAAACTCGAGTTTTGGATGGTTTCAAGCTACATTTTGCATGTGATATTTAATGAACTTTAAATGTTTAATGTTTTAATGTTGCACAATATATAATCAAAATGGTTTTAAAACATAAATTTTTGGATGGTTTCAACCTACATTTGCACATATGGTAAATTGAAATTATGTTACTTGTAACAAGACAATCCCCATTGATTTCATTGTATATGTTGATTTCTAATTTGATATAATTGCATGTATGATGGTACATTACCTGTAAAGACATTGGATTAATAGTGTTCATTGATTTTAGTGTAAGGGAAAAAAATTATTGACAATGTAGAATGATTTTTGTGTTATAATAATTAAACCTAATAATATTGGAGAGCAAGAGAGATAAGGTATGGTGTTTACTACAAGAGTTCGAGCAGGTCATTCGGTGACAACTTTTACTGGAAACTTGAAACAAAGAGAATCTATCTTTGGCTAGGACATCATGTAAGATGCCTGACATAAACAATAAAATTGTATTTGAAAGCTGAGATTCAGGGAAGTGGGGAAAACCACTTGTTATCTCGTCCCTTGGAGGCTAGGCCATATGGGGACCGAATCTGACCTTACAAAATAAAGTGAAATAATTTGTACCATATGGTTGGAGAACATATACAAGAATAATTAATATACAAGAACAATTAATTTATCCAATATTGGATATATATATATATCCAATACATATAACATTTTTAATCAATGCACATGTATAGAAAAACTACTTTCAGTTGATACTAGAGCACGTGCTTGTATCCAAACAATTTGTAACATGTGAAAACCACAAATAACATAAGCAGCTCAATTTTTAGTTGAGTACTGGAAGTTCTAAAACATATTTAATCCAAAGATAATAAATTGTTGGACACTTCACTCAAAAAAATTCTAATGGAATTCCATCCTCAATAATCCGTTCATGATCGGATTTTTACATTTTCCATTTCTTAATTTTTGATTTTTTCTTTGATTGAACTTCTATCAACTTTATGCGTGCTGCACACACCAAGTGACTATATTGACAACTTATGGAATCAGGTTCATAGTCTTCGAAGTAAACAAAGTCTCCACTTTGACGAGTTTGTTTGAAAAAATAACCTTTCAGTATAATAGACCCTTTGTCATACCGAAATCCGTGATCATTATAGTCTTGTAATAATTTCATTTTTTGTTCAGTGCAACGCATCAAATAATACTTCACATTTTCATCGTTGTCAATAGGTGCAATTACAGCAAAAACATCTCCTGCACAATAAAATAAATTTAACATTTAATTATGCATATTTAAATTTATTTGTAGATCTTTAAATCATTAGAAAGTAATTCAAATGTTACCTTCTCTAACAAGATCAGAAACTCGATCACCATCGGATGATATTGTAGTTTCCTCTCATTGCATTTCTTCAAACATTGCAACAGACATTTTTCCCTTTGTATTTAGCTCTGTATGTTTCCAATCGTTCACATACATTTTGTTTTCACATACGTCATTGGATTTTGTGTTGTCTATGCAAACATCACAAAAACAAGAATATTTTCTTTTATCCAATGCAAACACATTTGTGGACAATTTTGTTTGAATTGAATGCAATTTTCGAGTCCCTTTTATTGTTCCAACTTCATTTCCAATTGATCTATTTACGTCTCCGATTCCAATATGCCAGAAAAACCTTTATATGGAAAATTAGAAAAGAATTTGTAAATATGATATCAAAATACAATTAAAAATAATCATTGCATGATAAATGTACAATGTTTAAAATTAGATTTCCAATATAAATTAAATTGAATGTACCTTCGCACTTCTCTTGATGGGTTAATCTCATGGCTTAGAGCAGTTTTGCACCATTGAACAACTTCTTCAGCGTTCACAAGTCAGCGTGCAAAGTGGTTCATTTGATATCTTCGAAGTACTCGTTTTATGCATGCCCCTGCACCGTCATGTTCTCCTTTTCCATGGCCAGTCTCAAAGAAATTCCAACAATGTTTAATGCAGGTTTTCTTATGAAGACAACACAACCAAAAAAATGATCGTGCATATTTGAATTGACCTGCGCATCCATCTGACCATATCCAATTTTCATTGAATGTTATTCCACGATTTTTCAATGAATCATAAATTCTTCCAAAACAATGTTGTACAAAAAATGTATCGTGTGTACGATCGTCACTGATATAAAAGTGATATTCTTTAATGATATGTCGATTTTCACTCGTGCTTTCTATATGATCGACATTTTTTTCAGCATGTCTATATAGAATATGGACGAGCATGGAGACTTGGTCAGAGTGATAGTATTCACTCTGAATTTCTTTTTGTGGAACAAATGTGTAGTTTTCTGCAAAATCAATCACTGACAAAATGGTCCCCGGTGGAAAAACTTCACGAGATTTTTTGAATTGCAAGTCTTGCCATCGAGCTCTATGGGAATGCTTGGTGTATTTGTAAATTTCTTCTTCAAACTTTCTCAAAAAGTCTATCAGAAAAATTTCATCTTCTCGTAATTCGATTCTTTTAACACTATCTGCACCTTGAATCGATGTACTGATATATTCATATCTCTTCCATTTAACTTTCATGTTGGACAATGATTGATCATTTATATCAATACGATATTTGTTTTGAAATTTAGTCAAATTTCCAAAATCATCTCATTTTTTACCACCAACACATTTATTTTTGTAAAATAGTTCATCGCTTTTTCTTTCACATAGAATTTGAGATATGAATTCACGGATAGTGGAAGGAGGAGGTGAATCCTTCCATAATGTTCTACCAAAATCAAGGAATGTGTCATAATATAACTCAAATTCCACATGATAACGACAACAACAAGTGTCGCGTATGGTGATAGGTTTTACATACCATGGTTTTTGTTGAACAAAAGCACTAAGTGAAACATGAATTTGACGATTCTCTTCTTTGAACTTGTTGAATAACTCTATTTGAGTGGTTTCCAAGAGATGTTTTTCATGTTCTTCGTATTGATTTTGTGCTATTCTTCTTCGCATCACATGTCTTGCAGTCGGTGAAACACGCGAATTGTTCTTCCAATATTCATATATTATTTTTTTAACATATTCTCCAAGTCTATCTTTGTATGGTTGCCTACAAATAGCTCTCCAACAAGCGAGTTCATCATTTACGTCTATTTGCAGTCGAAATTTTCAATGTTTGTGCAGAGTTTTTTGCGAGGTTCCCAGTGCTCGTGCCATAGATGTTAGATTCAAACGATTCTCTTGAGTACTTGGTGAAACCATTGCCATTTGTATTCCTCTACGTATATTTGAAACATCTTTATCTCTAGATCTCTTAATTGACTCTATAGCACTACTCATATTTTTATCACCTCTTCTTTCATTTTTTTATCTTTGGTTGATTTTCGAATACCCAATAGTGTCGTCGCTTCTTTTAATTTCCTTGATGATAGGAGACCTTTCAACATTTGAGCTTGAACTGTCACTTGCTCATTTTTGAAATACTTTTCAAAAATTCTATCGACACGATATCGTATAACATGGTCAGGTTTTCTATCTCCATATGTGTGAGTGTCGACATTTTCTAACATCTCATTATCGATAGTGATTTCATCTGTACATATTCGAAAAAATAGTACATATTCAATAAATAACTAAATTAATAAATATGTCAATAAATATTAGGAAAATTTTAAATATATCAATAGATCATAATATTTACATTTACATACCCGATTCAATTTCTCCTTGAGGTTGATTTTCTTCTTCAATATTTTGAGGAGTATCTCTGTCTGTTTACATTAAACAAAATATTTTTCAAACTAGTTCATCAAATAAAAATTAAGCTTCACATTTTACATTGGGAAAAATTTAAAAATATATTAATAGATCATAATATTTACATTTACATACCTGCTTCAATTTCTGCTTGAGGTTGATTTTCTTCTTCAATATTTTGAGGAATATCTCTGTCTGTATACATCAAACAAAATATTTTTCAAACTAGTTCATCAAATAAAAATTAAGCTTCACATTTTACATTAGGAAAATTTTAAATATATATCAATAGATCATGTAATATTTACATTTACATACCTACTTCAATTTCTGCTTGAGGTTGATTTTCCTCTTCAATATTTGAGAGGGCTTCTAACTTTCTTTTGTGATATTGTCTTGTCTCTTCTCTACGTTCCTCAGGGTCTCTTTTTTGATCATATTTTCTCACACAAGTTCTTCTATTTCCCATGATAATAGGGTATGAGGTTCAAAAAATTTCCTTCAAAAAATTAGACAATAACTCAATTACAAAAAATATCACAAAAGATTTAATTTAAAAAAATATTTTGTAAAAAATACGTAATCCAATCCAAAACACACACTTTAAAAAACACAAAACACGTACATACCTCCAAGAAAAATCACACCGCCTCCAAGAAATGTCTTCCAAAAAAATTATTTAAATCCAAAATTTGAAGAAAATTTTTTGAACAAAGAAGCTCAAAAGATTTATTTCAACACAAAACACGTACATACCTCCAAGAAAAATCACGCCGCCTCCAAAAAAGTGTCTTCCAAAAAAGTTCTTTAAACCCAAACTTTGAAGAAAATTTTTTGAACTCAAACCTAGTTGTAAAATGAAATGACTTCGAATAATAAAGCGTAATGATGATTTTTTTAACTATTCCTGCGTGATTTTGTCAAATTTAACAAGGAATAATAACTAAATAATGATTTAATTAATATTTCCTAGAGAAAAATAATATAGATAATGATTTATCTAATTATTCTCATAATTGGGTTAAACTTGATGAGTAATATTATTTAAACAATGATTTAAATAATTATTCCTAGATGAAAATCAAATAAATAAACATTTATTTAATTATTCCTCACGGGGTTTCTTATTTTAACGAGAAATAACTTAATAAAATACGGTTTATTAATTTATTTCTTATAGTGAAAGAAATTTTACTATAATAAAATTGGTCCTGGATGGTATACCTAGATCTATCTAATTAGGAATGGTTATATGAACAATTTTTGGTGATAAGATTTGGGCTCCATCTATATTCATATGAATTTGTACGAGCTTCATCCTTTATATATCTAAACCTTGGTTTAGGCTCTGTTTTCAATATGCAAGTGTAAAGATTGATTTGGTAATTATATTTTTCATCCCATGTATATTCCTTTTCATTCCATGAGTTAGTCGATCTAGTGTAATCATTTTATTTAATATTAAGGGAAACGCCCTTGCTTCTATTATGACTCTCCCATGGGATTCCTTGTACAACCGATATCAACTTATTCACACTGTAAAATTTAACTAGTGCAGTGCGTAAACCAAATCCCATAAAGACTAGTTTTTTCTACTCAATGTATGCATCCCTTATAATCTAATTCATTATGGTTAATGTTTAACCCATTAATTCATATATATTGAAATTTATAGCTCCTATGTAATCCAAAATACACATCGAGTCATGGGTAACTTGGTACTAATTTAAAACCTTTTGTGTTGTTAGGAAGTTAGTCACCCCTAACACTTGTGTTGCATAAGTGACCCTTACACTACATTATTTATACTAAAAATATTTTCATGAATTTTTACTATCTAATTCCTATCTTCAGATATAAACTACAAACATAACATTCTAGGTCACACTAATAAATATAAAAAAATTACTTTGATGAACCCTCTTAAATGTGAATGTGTCTCCTACACGCATAGAAGATAACAACAAGGAACATGACTACAAAATAATATAAAATCATGTGTACAAATCTAACTTTATCCAAAGATAAATACATTAGTTAACAAAGAACCTAAACATGCAATATATTTTTCTCGAATTATTACAACTCCAAAGGTAGTATTAACCCACAAATTATATACTATGAATATAGGATGATCTATTATGCATCATTACTCATATAGGACTCGAGTATTTGTAAAATATTTTCTTTCATGTATAAATAAATTTTGTATTATATTTCATGATGGTTGTATCCAATCCCATGTATAAATGAGGAAATATACATATACTTAAAATTAACAAAATAGAGAATATTTATACTAGACATGCATGGCTGAACATATACGTATTTCTAAGGTATGAATTTCAGTAATTATTCTAGAACCTACATAACATTAACCATTCAACATTGATAAAATAAAATAACTAAGAATATAACTGTAATCATTATTTCGGAAAACAATCGGGAGCCAAACATGTTCCCCCCACCCATGAACTACCTATGTAGGTTTTCCCTAGGTAAGATCTTCTTGCCCAAAGAATAAACAACCCATTCCATTCATAGGTTGTTTATTTTTATAATTCTTCTTCCCAACAAATTTTTAGAGGCATCCTATTCTAACATCTAACAGAGATTTTTCCTAGGCCTTTTTTTTCTGAAAAAAAATATGTATCTTTATATTTAAAGCCTACCTTTTTTCTCCCAAAACACTTTATTCCACCCTATTAAATAATTTTCTCGAAGTAAGTGATTTCAAAAAAACAATTATATCACATTTTATTAAATCAATTTCTTTCTAATTATTTTCTCCTGGGGATTTTTAGGAGATTTTAGCGAAGGTCCATTACCTAGACTTAACCACCCTCGGCTTTTTCGAAGCTAGGAAGAAATATTCCACTCTAGTTATTTTTCCTATGTTTTTCCCCAACAATTTATTTATTATATTGAAAAAAAAAAAAATAATTACATCATCACAAAATATAAACATGGCTTCCATAGCCACTCAATCAAATACTAAGTCCACTCCTCAAAATAGTGAATTTTAAAGGAAGAAAATATAGGGTTGTTACGTGTAGGATAGTAAATCATTGAAGGTTCCTATACATGTAGGTGTAAAGTTATAGATTGAACGGAGTCAAAAGGTAGAGGAAGAGGAAGAGGACATGTTTGATGTTCTATATGCCGGTATATTTTGTAGCCTGATGTATGTAATGGTGTATACTAGACAAGATATTGCACATGGAGTGGGAGCAAGGTTGGAATTTGATTTCCTCATTACTCTTTAAACATTTTTTTTTAATTTTTTTTAATTTTTGGGTTTGATGATTCTTGCTACAAGAAGTTACTCTTAAAAATTTTTCCTTCAACCATAATGTTTTGATAATAAATTAACCCTTTACAAATAAAGGTTTAATTAAAAAATTACCCTTTTATGTTAAACATTTTCATATATTTATTGTAATAAAAAATAACAACATGAACATAACACACAACTTACCTTTTGAATCATGAAGTCTATTTTACTCACTTATTCACATGATTTAAGGCTCCCAAGCCATATATATATTCCACTTATCAGTTTTTCTCCAAAAAATAGGATGCAAAAACCATTCTCAAATCTAGAAATGTATTTTACTCACACTTGGGTTTCCATTAGTACAATCTCATCCTATTTCACTATTCTAAATTTGGATTTTAATCAAACCATTTAAATGTTTCAATTTCAGTAAAAATGGATGAAATATTACTCATCAATTATTACAAATGTACATAATATAATAGATTAGAAATATACATTTTTATGTTGAATTTATCTGCTTACATAAAAATGTATACTGAAAACTATCAGTGTATTTGAATTGCTAATATTTGCTTACCTAAGTTGAATTTTTTATTCTAGAAA
This sequence comes from Pinus albicaulis, assembly GCA_034641835.2. Taxonomy (NCBI): domain Eukaryota; kingdom Viridiplantae; phylum Streptophyta; class Pinopsida; order Pinales; family Pinaceae; genus Pinus; species Pinus albicaulis. The sequence continues at coordinate 104 of JAXQQM020087578.1, read as the reverse complement.
TTGGAAGAGGGGACACACTAACCAAGTAAATTTGTGCTACGAACTTCCTCAACCCAGTAATTTGGTCCTTCGAGAGGTTATTTTCCATAGAGTGTTATGTGGGT
>JAXQQM020093016.1:0-108159 GCA_034641835.2 Pinus albicaulis | reverse complement strand
TCATGGGTTTTAGCATTTATCAGAGCTAACTTATTTGTAGCTTCAAGATTATCAATCATCTTTTTTAGGCTGTTGATTTCATTATTTTTCAAAGACAATTCCTCCATAGCTTTTACAATCTCACCTACTCCATCTGTTTGTTGAACCTGTGTTGTAGGAGAATCTGTGGTTGAAGTAGCAGCTGAAATCATTGGCACTGCAGTTGCCAGTGGTTCTTTTCATGCTAGTTTTTCTCCTAATGTGGAAGCCACTATTGTGGTAATCACTAGTATAACTAAAGGAATGATAGGAGTTTCAGTTTCTTTCATAGTTCCCTTCTCTTGGACAAGCTGGTCCATTTGGGATTCCATTTCTTTGATATGAGAAGTTAGCTTGAGGATGAGCTTCATCATCTCTTCTTTTTCAGTTTGATCTTGAAGAATTTATTTGGTTTGTGGATGCTCAGTTTGAGGAAGCTTAAGTTGTTTCCTGAAAGCTGCAATATCATCATTCTTTTTCTTAACCAACAATTCTGCTGCTTGAATATTTGAGGGATCATATCCCACCTGTAAAACCAAATCCTCTAAGGCTTTAATCCTTAGGTCCTTTGCATACAAAGATCCCTTGTCTAACTTCATTTGATCCTGCATATTAAGAATAGTATTGTGTAACTTGGTAGCACTCATTGCTTTAGTCACCACTGTTAAATACAACATTTCAGAGCTATGTCTATGAAATTCAATTTGGTCCAACTCATGAACATTTTCAGTGTCTACCTCAAACTCCACCTTTTTATAATCTGCCATTGTTTTTGGTGCTGAGGTAGTTGGTTGCAAAAATGACATAATCATCTTGTTTGTAGAATAATCAAAGGTTGTCAATAGCCTATTTTTATTCCTAGTTTTTTTCTTGAGGAATTGAGAACATATTTCTGATTTGATTTCCTCATTCTTCTGCTTTATCTGCTTATATTTCTCCTTGATATCTAAATATTTTTCCTCAGCTGTTTGTGAGGAAGAAGCCTCCATATTATTCTATTTTTCAATCATTTGAGTGTCATCTTTACTTGTTGTTTTTTCTTTTTCAATTTCTGCAAGTATTTCATTAACTATCACTATTGCTTCATCATTATTTACTTCTGGAGCATTTGTATATTCAATGTCAATTACCTTTTCTTTTCCAACTGAACTGAATTTAAGGCTTTTTATTATAAATCAGTTTGAATTTAGTTTCTGTAGTTGTTTCTGCTGTGTATGCTCCTTCTTCTCTGCCTCTTTTTGTTGATATTTCTGGCTGCTTTACAAGTTCAAGAGTCTGTGTTGTATTCATTGTTCCTGTTGTCTCTATATTACTTGTTGTATCTGTTAGTGTATTTTCCACCCATTCTGCTTGGTTGGAAAACTTATCAATCTCAGGCTTAAGCTCATGTATGAAGGGAGTCAATTTTCATTTTACTGTTAGACTGCTTAGGATCCCTTGAGGATCATAGTTCCATGGAAAAATTTCTTGAAATTTAAACTCTGCTAATCTTTTTGTGATCTCTTTTTCTGCATCTCTGTTGTTTATGATAAAGGGACCAACTTGATTCTTTAACTTAAATTGAGTCTTTTTTCTGGTAGCCATGAAGTTAATAGAATCAGAATTGAGAATTTCTCTCAAATACTCCATTGCAAAAATTCTCATGCTCAAATATCTAGGCAACTTATAAGGTAATAATTTTGATCCAAAAACTATTAACTATGCATGATTCTCATATAGATACCAATCTCCCACTTTACTCTATTCTGAAAGTTGTAGGATTCTTTTCATCTCTTCACTGACTCTGGGTTGTTCTGATTTATTCAAAATGTTCATTACTAGATGTAGAAAGAGGTCTGAAAAATCTGTGTAGGTGAAATCACTACCCTCTTTCCTGAGCAAGGAAGTCTAGAAGATAATGGATAAAGGCTTACCCTCCAAGTCCATCTTTTACAATGCAATAGGAAATCTATCAGCTTGAAAGAATAAGAATAAGTGAAACAGATAGGATGAGTATCTAAAAACCCCTTCAGTGGGTAATTTGGTTAGCTGATAATGTATATTGTTGGCAATGAAACCAGCAAAATCAAAGATGATTGAAGGAGGTTGGCCTGGGGACAAAGTTGATAGAAAGCCTAGAATGGACTCATCAGTGAATCCATATGTAAAGTATCCAAGTATAAAAGATAACATAGATATAATATGTCTAGACCGTTCAGGGAATTTAGCAGTGGAATAAGGAGGGTTTAACTTAGAAATTTCAACATGGGAAGGCATAAAGTTTTGAAATATCATGAATTTCTTAGGAAAGTCTAGACCTACGTACAACTGGATCAAAGCTTCTATAGTCAGGGGGACTAATTGAGGATCAAACTATAATTGAAGCATTTGATTTATTGATTCTGCTGTGATAGTAAAAATGATTTTTCTATCAGCATTGACTATGGCCCTTTGATCTGGTTCATAATATTTTTGACATAATCTGATAAGATCTTGGCCATGGTGGGTCAATGGAACTATATATTTGGGAAAATGAGTCTCCCAAATAGGCATTTCATCCTTGTCCAAGTATTTATCATAACACCAATTATGTATTTCCAAGAGGTTGAATTCTATAATAGGATCAACAATTTTGTAGTCAATATCAGTGAATGGGAGGCTTTCTACAACAGCTACAGGTGGCTGGAGGGGATTCACTGACACAGTGTATTTAGCAGTAAGGACTGGAGTAGATTTAACAGCTTTAGATCCTTCAGATTTAGGGGGTTTGGATCCCCCAAGCTTAGTTGGTTTAGATCCTCCAGGTTTAACTGTGCTCTGCTTTTTAGTCATTCTGGGATACTTCTGCAAGATTAAATTGTTTGCAGAAGTTATTTTTCTTTTTCAGAGGATGAATTGGGTAATTTTTAAGCAAAAGATAGTCTCTGTTGGTCTTTTTTGCTCGGTTAGGCTTCTTAGAGAATGTAAACTGGGATAAGACATGAAACAAGGGTTTCCTAATGGATTTTGATTGAAAAGGGAGCTTTTAAGGTAAACTTAGGCTTCAAACCCTTTTTCTGTTTTTAAATTTGGTCTTCAGGGGCTTAAAACTTGAGGAAATTAGCTTCAAGGAGTGACTTTTGCAATATAGAACTTTCTGGAAAAAAATTTCCAGGGTTTGGCCTCTTTTTGGCATTTTTTAGGCAATTTTAAGCTGGTCAAAACTCTTAATCAAGGGCCTACTTCTATTACCGAAGGTTTAAAATTGAATTTTCAGGCTTCAATTTGTCAGAAAATACCTCAAACACAGGTATTTGGCTTCTTGAAAGGTTCTGCGAGGATATTGGTTGACTCTGAGCTTTCTGTTGGTATACTAGATTGGCATAAATCTTTGCAGGTCTTTTGAACGGTAGATTTTGGTCGAACTTGGAGTCTCAGTGGGAAAAATAATGTTCAGGGGTTTTAACACACTCGGGAGGCTCCTTTTGCGTTTGAAAATGATAAATAAAATGTTAAAATTGAACTTTATCAAATGCTTTATGGTATGTTTTAATCGCGATTTCGTGCATTGAATGCAAGTCAATTCCATGGCGGGAGGGCAATTTAAACAGCGAAACCATAAGGAGGTTATCACGTGCATTTCAGGTGGTAAATGGTTTTCTTTCATATGCACGCAATCAAATGAGAATTTGCCACGTCAAAGAGGGTAGAATGGGCAAAACAACCTATTTTGCATTCAATTGAAGGTTGGGCAAACGATTGATTTTTGCGCGCGACATCAATCTGAGACTATTAGATCTCATGATCGAGAGTGAAGGGTGAGGATTAACTGGGAAGGTGCAGCCAAAGGGAAATGGTGGGACCAGGCTTCATATGGGCATTGGCAGTTAAAAACATGCTTTAAAACCATTGCTTTTATCAAAGGATAAATGTTTTTAAAGTATATATAAGGCGGGGTTATGCATGTGGCATGGGTGAAGCTATCCTATATAAGGTTTTTAAGATGTATATATAATGTTCTTAAAGAAGAGGAATGCGGGGCGGATTTTAATTTTTTACGAATATAAACCTTAGTTTAAATTCAGACTTTGGGTTAAGCGGGGAGGGGTTTATGTATGTATTGCGAAAGTTAAGTTAAATCACATACATTGACTTATATGGTGGTGGAGGGATAAGTTTTTCGAATCTTATAAAAACAATTGATTTGATTCAAAAACTTTTGGATATAAGTTGATGAGCGGGGGTAATATGTTTTTATTCAAAACATTTGCAATATGTCTTAATTAAAACATAATGGGTATGGCATTTAGTTTATTATATAGTTTTAAACTATTGAAGGGTCTAATAACCATAAGGGGCGGGATATTTAATTAAAGTTAGTTTTAGACCAAAGGGCATTTTATTTGGGTTTTAATTTAACATGTGGGTAATAACTTTGTTCTAAAAACTTTGCAATAGTGGGTTTTTGGGGCTATTTAGATATAGGGAATTAGATAAATAGGATAAGGTTTTATTTAAGGATTTAATAAACTAATTTAAAAGTTAATATGACAAGGGGAATGGAATGCACACAAAATGCACAATATGACTAAGTAAAGTGAATAAGTAAAACAAAGCTTGTCTTTTCATCCTTTCACCAATTTATTTAGGATAAAGCATTTTTAGGGTTTTTGTATGTTTCTAAGTGAAGGAAGTTAATCAGATGTGGTTTTATGTTTCATTAAGTAAGAATGAGTCTTTACTTATGAAAAGGAGTTAAAATGTATGAATAAGGGATAAATAATGATAAATGGGGATTTAACATAATAATTTAACATTTTCAACTAACCAGTCATCGAGCCTTGGGTCCGGTCCCAACAGAAGTCAGAGAAATGCTCTCAGCCTGTTTGACTGATAGTCTAAAACACTAAATACTTACAGGGAATGGAAAATTAGTGATTTTTTTCCCGGTGATGAATATTACATGTTTTTTCCCACTTGTTTCTACCTACCCAACATTACTCTAAAAATTTTTCTTCCTTTTGGCAGGTTCACTTAAGCTTGCAACCTTGAAACATTTATTCTTTTGAAAGCATAAACTATCTAATTCTACCTTATTTCATCCGAGGGCTCAGATTAAACTGTTGAGCTCCTCATTATTTTCTACCTAACTAATGATTTGTCAGGATTAAACTGTCTAACAAATATTTATTCACTATCTAAAACATGGAAATTGAAAACATGACAAGTCAAGATCAAATAGTTTAACTCATCATGGATTATGGCATTTATTGACACTCTGCCATAATCATTTGCAAAAAGTAAAAAGTAGTGGCATTTGGACTTGCACACTTTCATGTCTTATTTTCATATTTTTCTTTGGGGTTTATATTTTTTTTAAGTCCTTTGATCTTTCTTTTAAGACTTTTTACCCTCTTTTTGATTTTTTATTATTTTATTATTTTTATTTTTTTCAAAATATGGGAAAACAGCTTGCAAAAAGCAAGGTATGTACATATTTTACAAGACTATCAAAATTCAATTCAAAATTATGAATCCTATATTTATAGGACACTAACAACGGCTTCACATGGAGATGACATTTCCTTGTGAGATGTCAAGAACTCTAAGACTAGTAGCCTTCCATTTTGACCATGATGATCTAGAAATTGTCTTTTGTTTTCTGCAAAAGCTCATCTTTATGACATTTTACTCTTCAAAGCTTAGGGCTTTCACTTCGGGCTTCAACTTTGGAAAGAAAATATCCAATCCAATCTAAAAACTTCAATGGATATTTACAATGATGTAAAAGTAACTATGACTAACTATTGGTTAATTCAGTGGAATAGTAGTGTTTGAGCATTCTAACATTAACTGGTCCTTCTTGAATATATGTTCCATCCAAATCTTTGATAAATAAAGCATTGTTACCCCTATATCCATAAATTACATAAGGTTCTTTCCATAGAAAATCAAACTTCCCATGCTTACCTTTGTCCTCTCTCCTAGAATCCCATTTTAAAACTTGATCTCTAATGTAAAAGTCATCTTCTTTATTTCTTCTATCAAAATTTTTCTTGACTTCATCCTGAATGACTTGAGATTTTTCATAGACTTCTTCCCTTGTTTGTTGTAGATGAATAGTTTGATTTATCCTCTGTATATCATTGATTTCCACTTGTAATTATTGAATGATCTTCATTACTGCAACACCTAAGGATGATGGAAAAACAACATCCATCCCATACACGATTTGGTAAGCGGAAGTGCCAATTGATTTTTTGGTAGTAAGCCTATCTGCCCATAAGGCATATAATAACTTTTTATTCCAAGTCTTTTTGTTGTCTTCAAGTAATTTTTTGATGATATTTACAAGAATTTTATTTGAGGATTCAGCTAGGCCATTACCCTGGGGGTAATATGCAGTAGAGTGACCTAGGGTAATATGATACTTGTGAAAAAAGTCAATCATTTTATTATATTTAAATGTTGTTGCATTATCAGTAATAATTTTCTGAGGGCATCCAAATCTTAATAAAAGGTTGTTTTCTATGAAAGAGATAATGACTGTATCAGTGGCTTGTCTGTTAGGAATGGCTTCAATCCACTTAGTGAAGTAATCTATGGTAGTCAAAATCCACTTGTGAATTTCTCCAATGAAGTCTAAGCCCCATTGTTGAAATGGCATTTCAGTTGAAATAGGCTTGAAGGGTAAAGATAAAAATTTCTTTTTTCCTTCAAAAATTTGACATTTATGACATGACGTAACAATTTATTAACATTAGCAAATAAGGTAGGCCAGTAAAAACTAGCTCTAAGGATCTTATCTGGAGTAATTTTCCAATATAAATGCCCTCCATAGTCACCTACATGAAATTCTTCAAGAATTTTGTCAGCTTCTACTTCCAGTAAACAGTTTAATAATATCCCACTTTGTTCTTTCCAAAAAGGCACATTATCTAAAATACAAAATCTCATTGCTTTAAGTTTAGGAAATCTGGCTTTCATCCTTGATAATCCAGGAGGAGCTTGTAATTTTGTAAGTACAAAGATAATATCTGAGTACCAAGGTGAATCTAGAAAGGCTTCACTGATCATTGGAGTTGCCACCTCTTCCTGGTCATCAATCTGAGCAATAAAATTTATGGCTAATGCATTGCAGTTGGATTCAACCATCAATCTGGCTAATCCTTGTCCTTTAATGAGTTTAGTTGGTTTAATCTCTATGTCATATTCTAGGATAGTGGCAATCCACTTACCTCTTCTTCCATCAGGGCCATCCTAAGTAAGAATGTCTTTAACTACATAATTAAGGACATAGGCAATTATGTGGGAATAGAGAATGTAAACTCTGAAATATTTTATGGCTTTAACCAAAGCTAAGGCTTGTTTCTCCATTATGTTATATTTCAGAGGTGCATCTCTAAGGGTTTTACTGAAAAAAGCTATAGGCTGTTCAAAACCTTGATCATTCTTCTACAGTAAATCTACAGCAATGGTATGCTCTTATGCAAAAGAAAAAATTATAAAGTGTTTTTTGAAATCTGGATTAATTAAGACTGGTGTTTTAGTTAAAGCATGTTTTGTGGATTCAAATGATTATCTGGCTTCAACGTTCCATTTTAAAGTTGAGTCTTTTTTTAGCATATTGTTAATTTCTCTAATGATTTCAGCTAAGTTTGAAATAAATATTTTCAAAAAGTTAATTTTATCTAAGAAATCTTGCAATTCTTTGATATTTCTAGGTGGATGAATGTTCAAAATTGCTTCTATCCTAGCAGGATCAATTCTAATTCCTTCTTTTGAAATTATATGTCCTAGTAACTTACCTTCCTCTAATCCAAAGAGAGTTTTATTGGGATTTAAAGAGATGCCAAATTTCCTACATGTAATAAAGACCTGTCTCAAATGATCCAAGTGTTCATTATTTTATTTGTAAAATACAGTAATGTCATCTAGATAAATTACCAAGAAGTCATGAATCTCCTTAGCAAAGGTTATGTCCATAGCTCTCTGAAAGGTTGCTCCTGCATTCATCAGACCAAAAGGCATTTTCAGATACATGAAAGTGCCCCAAGGAGTGGTGAAAGCCTTTTTAGCCTAATCTTCCTTTTGGACTAGGATCTAGTTGTATCCTGAAAACCATCTAACAAAGAGATTCTAGAGGAGCTAACTACCCTTTGTAATATATGATCCATCTTTGGTAAAGGGTAATTATCCTTTAAAGACACTTTGTTAAGATTTCTAAAGTCGACACATAACCTTATTTCTCCAGTTTTCTTTCTTGTTGGAACTAGGTTTGAAACCCAATCAGAATATCTAATTGGTGAAATAATCTGAGCATCATACATGCGTTTTACTTCCTTTTCTATCAAAGGTAATAGAACAGGATTAATTTTCCTTAATTTTTGTTTGAAGGTGTTTTTATCATCTTTTATGGGAATTTTGTATTGAATTATGTTTGTGTCATAAGCTTTGAGATCTTCATAACTCCAAGCAAACACATCTTGATATTCCTTTAAAAGATCAATGTATTTTTCATTTTCTTGTGGAGGTAAAGATTTAGACAGTTTAATCATTTTTGGTTTTAATTCTGTTCCAATGTTATATTCCTCAATGTTAGACCTAACTGGTTCCATTTTTGGCTTTTTAGGCACGTCATTGGAATCAAAAAGGTCTTCCAAAGGGGTTAAACCTTTAGGCAAGAAATTATCTTTTAAATCTAACATGTCAATTTCTTCTTCAATGATTTCCTCAATATCTATATTCTCTAAGTTTTCTATATCGGGTTGAGTAAATACAGTTGGTTTGTTAAATTTATGTACATCTATGTTATCTATTTCATAATTAAAATCTGAATCTATTTTACAGTCTGTATCTATTTTATAATTTTGAAATTCTTCTTCATTATTTAAAAAATGGTAAATCTGTTCATCTTGAGAGAAAATATGCCAGTACTTGAGGTTGTCTAGGATAATTGGTCTATGTTTAACCTCAACAATATACCTATGAGTTGGTTGGAATGGTAAGTTACAAGTACTAGCAAAATTTGCTAGACAATGTGCTTGAATGTTTTATTTTCTAGGTATAGCAGCAAACTTGCATTCCAATAAATCATCAGTTAAATCAATTGTTGTATCTCTGTATCTGGCTAGTCTAGGATTATAAACAGAATAATCTCCATTTATTTGCTTAATGATTAATTCTGAATCTCCCATGATTAGTATTCTTTTTCCTCCTAAGTTTCTGATGATCTGGAGGCCTAGAATGAGTGCCTCAGATTCTGCCATGTTATTGGTACATTTGAAGTTTAGTCTGAAGGCATGTCCTTTTGAATGATTAGTTTCCATATTTGTAATCCATACTCGTACTCTTGCTCCTGATTTGTTTAGAGAGCCATCAAAGTCTAAGTGCCAAAGCTCATGAAATATGTTGTCATTGTTTGGTTTTGGCTTTTTATCAATTAGTTTAGTTTGGATTTCATTGTTATCAGAGTTACATAAAATAAAAGAGTCAAGGTCAGTTGGTGTAGAATAAATGGGGTAATTTACGGATCTCTCAACACTACTAACCATGAATTTCATTAATGTTTCCCTATATAGATTTTTGGGTTGACCAAACACTGATATTGTAGCATAGCTCATGTCCAATTGTAGAGATCCTTGCAACTTTGCTCCCCATGAGCGAGAAAGAAGCATACCATACTTTGATGGGATGTCAGCTACTACAATGTCCATTACCATACTCTTACCAGGGTACTAAACTAAATTCACACATAAGTCTTTAATTAATCCTAAGCACTTAACTTTGCTAGAATCAAATGAAAACAAATCTTTGTAAAGCCTGGTTATTTCTAGATTAAGAGTTTCCATGATAGCTTTGGGCATTAAAATATGAGAAGCTCCTGAATCTAACATAGCGTTGTGTAAAATCTGATCATGGATGGTAAGACTGATATAGAAAGGAGGGACTGATCCATCTGAGTGCTTTCCATTCACATCAGGGCCAAAAATCAACTCGGGTTGATCATCATTCAAATTAATGGCATCTTCACCATCATTCATATTCAAATTTTCAGTTATAGTTGATTTGTATAAGTCATTTTTAACCAATTCTATTAAATAAATAGGTATTTTTAACTTAGCAATTTCAGACTGAATATTGAATGAGGGTTGAGATTTACTAATTTGAACTAATTCATCTTTAGTAACTGTAATCTGAGTTGGTTTTTCTTGATTTTCAACAGTTGTATTTCTATCTTCAATTGTCTTGGCATTCTCTGTCTGAGTTTCTTGAGTTTTGTTGCTTTTAATTTTCTTTTCAGGGACTGTTTGTGTGGCAGAAAAAGTTTTATCAGACTTAGAAATATCAGCAGGTGTTTTGGGATTATCTGTTCTAGGATTTGTTGATTTAGAATCAGCAAAAATCTTTTTAGGATCAGAATTTGTTGTTTTTACTGAATTAGAAGCTTTAGCAGTATTAGCTTTCTGTGCATCTTTGGAAAATTGAGCTACTTCATCAGTAATATCAACAATTTTGGGACTTGTTGATTTTTTAGGACTGGAAGGATTGGAATTTTGCTTATTTTCCCTTGGGAGAATTTGCAAAACTTTTGTTTTTGGGGCTTCTACATTTTTCTTATTTTGATTTTGGGAATTGTTTTTAGTAGAAGACTCATTATTTTTCTTGTTTTTAATGTTATACTAACTGTGAATTTCATTTATAGCAAAGTCATAACTTTGTTTGTAGTCAAAGGATTCATTGGAGTTTAATTTGAGTTGTTGAAGCTCAAATAGTTCCAGATCTTCCTAAGTGAGGAAAATGGTGTTGTTTTAATCTATTCCCATTAGATGATTGATGTCATCCTCATCTTCATCATTATTTTGAGAACTTTCAGCATAGTTCTCCTGGAATGGGGGCCTAATGTTTTGGTCTGGAGCTGCTTCTTTAGCTTTTCCAGAATTAGTGTTTTTTCTGAAATTGGGATTTCTAATCTGAGATTGATTATCCCATTGAAGTTTTCTATCTATATTATCTAATCTTTCTACCACCATTTCTAAATTTTTAGCAAAGAAATCCATTTTAACATCTGAGTTTTCACTTTCCTCTTTAATTGTAACTCTTCTTTCATTTCTAAGTCTGGCCTTCCTAGCTAAAATATTGATTTCTACATTGACAGCATCTAATTGCATCTGTTCTAAGGTTTGGGAATCTCTTTCTCTTAATTGATAGGCCATATCTATATCAAATCCATCAGGGAATTTGAGCAAAACAGAGTAAGGTGTAGGTTTAAGATTTGCAAGTATTGTATTGTAGACATTGTTATACCTAGTGCAATAGTGTTGGACAGACTTAGTAGGAGATCTTTTCAAGGCATCAAACTCAGACAAAATTTGAAGGGGGTTCTTTTTATTTTCCCATTTATTTAAAAATATTCTATGAAATACAGCTAAATCAGCTACACTACCAGGAGCTAAATTTTTGAACCATTTTTTAACTTCTCCTGTCAAACTTTGGGCAAATAACCTCATCTGGACATTTGACTCATCAATTTCATATATTTCACAGAAATATATCATTTTAGTTACATGTTGTTGAGCAGTATATTGTGAAATGCCATCAAATAGTGGTACATTTTTTTGGTAATCTTGAGGCATGTCATGGAGGTTTTGGGGTAAGACAAGGGGAGCATACCTAGCAGCCATGGCTTGAAGCTTTGCTGAGCTGGGAGGTATAACAGTAATGATAGGGGTAGTGATGGATATGGAAGCTGATGAACTAAAAACTGTAGTTGAAGAGCTGGGAAATGAAGCTGGTATGTAAATGGAATTGCTGGGAAATAAAGATGTGGTGCTTATAAAATCTGAATGCAAAGCAGTGGATGCAGTGGATTGAGTGGATGAAGGAAATAATATCCTAGGCTGCAAAGGAAATCTAGGAATGAAATGATTTGTAGATGAACTTGCAGTAGTATCTATAAATGAAGTAACAACATATAAATATGAATCTACTGTTGGTATTATTGTTGTATGCAATTGAGAAACTGGAGGTTTTATGTAAGACAACAAATGAGCTAATTCAATAGCTTCATTAATATGTTTAATCAATGAAACATTAATCTTTCAACTGTATTTTGATATTCAGATTTATTTGACTTTGTTTCTACTGAAATATTTTTCTGTTTTGCATTCAAAAATGAAAGGAAAACATAATCTATAACAGTATTTTTCAAATCAGTTTCAGATTTTGTTTTAAACAATGAATATTCAAACTTCAGAACAAAATCAATATCATTTAAACTCACTAACTCTTTAGGTAAAAAATTGGCTTTTCTTAATGGTACTTCAATTTCTAAATTGATAGTTTGTTTTTTCTTTTTACCAATCTGAACTGGGTTATCTACTATAACTGCAGGCTTAGGATTCGGGTTAGACCTGGTATAGTAGGTTTTCCTAGAAGCCAGAATGACTGTTTTGAATACACAAAACCTATAAAAATAATCTTAAACTAAAAAGATAATTGAAAAATCTTCCTTTAAGACTAAATTTAAGACTGGAGATTGGTTAGTTCCCCAGTATGGTCGCCAGTATGTTATCACTCTAGTAATTTCTTAAGTTGTGGGATTTTAAGTTTTTAGTCAAATAATACTAGAGGTAACCACAAACCTACTTCAAATTCTAGGATCTAGCCTTCCTAGAATTCAGAGAAGGCTCTCTCTTTAAGATTTATCTTTGTTTGATTTATAAATGTTAGGCTAGTTATGAAAGTACAATTTGGTTTTTTTTTTTAAGGGTTTGGTGGGGAAAATTCACTTGGAGGTAAGATAGAGAGAAATCTACTTGTCCATTGGGCTATGGAGTCTAAATCAAGCTAGTAGCACTAGAAATCAAGGCCAAAAAGGTACAAATGTATTCAGGGCAAGATAGATAACCCTCAGAGATTTTGGAAAGTGGTTTTTGTGATATGGTATGATCGGGATAAAGGGCACTTAAGGATCCTTTGATCCGAAAAATGGAAGTAGGAGGCAGAGGTCAAACGGGAGTGAGAGCAATTAAGAATTCTCAGCACCGGAAATCAGAAGAAAACATTAAAATGGCAACTAGTTAAAGACAGGGAGCACTTGACTAATCTTGTAGTAATACTCCTAGTTACACATTCAGATAGAACAAACATAATATGAATGCATGAAACTTAGAAAAGAAAATAGTGACAAGTAGAAAGTACTTCACTCATCAGCTTATCACAGGGATCCTGAATTATGATGCCAGATAGCTTGTCCAATCTGCTACTTTGAAATCAAACACACAATAGCCTCCAATGTTCAGCAAAAATGTCTATAGTAAAGTCCACCAATTTTATTCCACACTGAATACTTCTAATGTAGAAGTATTTATACAAAATGTATTTACAAATATCCTAGGAGACATCTAGGAATATCTTTAGGAAAAATAAAATATTTTTACATAATAAGAGGGACAGTTGCTTAACAGATCAGCAAGTTGTCCTCTTATCGAAAATAAATAGGACTATTTTATCTAACAAGGAGCTTTTGATTGATTAGTTGTCCTGCTTGCTGGCTACTAGGAAATATCTGACTTTTGACTTGCCTTCGTTAACACTCTTTCATCTAATACTCTTTACCTGATACTATTTAACGCTGCTACAGTTTCACTGTTTTACTGCTATAAAAATATGTCTTTTTGAGGTAAAATTAGCAAACTGTTTTTTTTTTTTAATTTCACTATTCCTTTGACTGCTTTCTTGATTGTTTCTTGAAGGTAACCTTTCTTCACTTTTTTACCTCTCATTTTTACATTAAATCAATAAATGTTTGCCACTGTTCTTCATTGGGAATTTTGACATTCTTTAGCTTTCTTAAATTCTCATCAGCCTCTGTGTATTTAGAAAAATTGGGCTTGAAAACAAAGAGATGTTTAATCTCATGTTGTAAAAAGAACAAATCTTCAAAATGATGAAGGAGGAATTTTCCTGTGGGAGTGCCATGTGGTAATGGTTTGCTGACTTGCTCCTTGGAAAATTCCCTGATATTTTTATCATAATCCTTCTGGGGCATCATTTTTTCATTAAAAACATGGATGTCTAGTAGACCCCTCTGTCTTAAGTTTTTGTATTTTACCATAAAATTTGTTATGGTAATGTTCATTGATTCACATTTCTCTTCCAAGTTGTTCATCAAATTCTTCTTATTTACAACCCTTTTAATCTGTATAATTGTTTATGTTCTATCCAATACCTATAATTCCTCCAATTCTGTCACGTTCTTGCTGTTTAAGAATGTGATGAGTTTTAAAGCCTGAGTAGGCTTATCAGTTAACTCATCTTTGGTCTTTTGAATCTCTGCCTGAGCTGCTAATAATAAGTCTCTTCTCATATATAACCTGAATTGAAGGCCATTGAGTGTGAATGGTTTCAATTATGTTTGTCCATAAATGATTTTTTACAAATGAAATTTGCTCAGTGAAAGTTAGCTCTTTTTGTAAGCCCTTGATTTGTTCTCCAAGCCTGATTTCCTTCTGTTCATGGGTTTTAGCATTTATCAGAGCTAACTTATTTGTAGCTTCAAGATTATCAATCATCTTTTTTAGGCTGTTGATTTCATTAGTTTTCAAAGACATTTCCTCCATAGCTTTAACAATTTGGCCTGCTTCATCTATTTGTTGAACCTGTGTTGTAGAAGAATTTGTGGTTGAAGTAGTAGTTGAAATCACTGGCACTATAATTTCCAGTGGTTCATTTGGTGCTAGTTTCTCTCCTAATGTGGAAGCCACTATTGTGGTAATCACTGGTATAACTGAAGGAATGATAGGAGTGTCAGGTTCTTTCACAGTTTCCTTCTCTTGGACTAGCTGGTCCATTTGGGATTCCATTTCTTTGATCTGAGCAGTTAATTTGAGGATGAGCTTCATCATCTCTTCTTTTTCACTTTGATCTTGAAGGATTTCTTTGGTTTTTGGATGCTCACTTGGAGGATGCTTAAGTTGTTTCCTCAAAGCTGCATTATCATCATTCTTTTTCTTAACCAACAATTCTGCTGCTTGAATATTTGAGGGATCATATCCCACCTGTAAAACTAAATCCTCTATGGATTTAATCCTTAGGTCCTTTGCATACAAATATCCCTTGTCTAACTTCATTTGATCCCGCATATTAAGAATAGTATTCTGTAACTTGATAGCACTCATTGCTTTAGTCACCACTGTTGAATACAACATTTCAGAGCTATGTCTATGAAATTCAATTTGGTCCAGCTCATGAACATTTTCAATGTCTACCTCAAACTCTACCTTTTTATAATCTGCCACTATTTTTGGTTCTGAAGCAGTTGGTTGCAAAAATGACATAATCATCTTGTTTGTAGAATAATCAAAAGCTGTTAGTAGCCTGTTTTGATTCCCAGGTTTTTGCTCGAGGAATTGAGAATACATTTCTAATTTGATTTCTTCATTCTTCAGCTTTATCTGCTTATATTTCTCCTTGATATCTAAATCTTTTTCCTCAGCTATTTGTGAGGAAGAGGCCTCCATATTATTCTGTTTTTCAATCATTTGAGTGTCATCTTTACTTGTTTTTTTGTCTTTTTCAATTTCTACAAGTATTTCATTCACTATCACTGTTGCTTCATCATTATTTACTTCTGGAGCATTTGTATCTTCAATGTCAATTACCTTTTCTTTCCCAACTGAACTAAATTTAAGCCTTTTATTATAAATCAGTTTGAATTTAGTTTCTATAGTTGTTTCTGCTGTGTATGCTCCTTCTTCTCTGCCTCTTTTTGTTGATATTTTTGGCTGCTTTACAACTTCAAGAGCTTGTGCTGTATTCAATTTACCGGTTGTATCTGTTGTATTAGTTGTATATGTTAGTGTATTTTCTACCCACTCTACTTGGTTGGAAAACTTCTCAATCTCAGGCTTAAGCTCGTGTATGAAGGGAGTCAATTTGCATTTTACCCTTACATTACTCAGGATCCCTTGAGGATCATAGTTCTATGGAAAAATTTCTTGAAATTTAAACTCTGCTAATCTCTTTGTGATCTCTTTGTCTGCATCTCTATTGTTTATGATAAAGGGACCAACCTAATTCTTTAACTTAAATTGAGTCTTTTTTCTAGCAACCATGAAGTTAATAGAATCAAAATTGAGAATTTGTCTCAAATATTCCAGTGCAAAAATTTTCATGCTCAAATATCTAGGCAAATTATAAGGTAATAAGTTGAATCCAAAAATTCTTAACTCTATATGCTTCTCATATAGATACCAATCTCCCACTTTACTCTGTTCTAAAAGTTGCAGGATTATTTTCATTTCTTCACTGACTCTGGGCTGTTATGCTTTATTCAAGATGTTCATTGCTGGATGTAGAAAGAGGTCTAAAAAATCTGTGTAGGTGAAATCACTACCCTCTTTCCTCAGCAAGGAAGTCTAGAGGATAATGGATAAAGGCTTACCCTCCAAATCCATCTTTAGCAATGCAATAGGAAATCTATTAGCTTGAAATAATAAGAATAAGTGAAACAGATAAGATGAGTATCTAAAAACCCCTTCAGTGGGTAATTTGATCAGCTGATAATGTATATTGTTGGCTATGAAACTAGAAAAATCAAAGATGATTGAAGGAGGTTGGCCTAGGGACAAAGTGGATAGAAAGCCTAGAATGGACTCATCAGTGAATCCATCTGTAAAGTATCCAAGTATAAAAGATAGCATAGAGATAATATGTCTAGACGCTTCAGGGAATTTAGCAGTGGAATAAGGAGGGTTTAACTTAGGAATGTCAACATGGGAAGGCATAAAGTTTTGAAATATCATGAATTTCTTAGGAAAGTCTAGACCTAAGTACAACTGGGTCAAGGCTTCTATAGTCAGGGGGACTGTTTGAGGATCAAACTGTAATTGAAGCATTTGATTTATTGATTCTGCTGTGATAGTAAAAAGGATTTCTCTATCAACATTAACTATGGCCCTTTGATCTGGTTCATAATATTTTTGACATAATCTGATAAGATCTTGGCCAGGGTGGGTCAATGGAACTATATATTTGGGAAAATGAGTCTCCCAAATAGGAATTTCATCATTGTCCAAGTATTTATCATAACACCAATTATGTATTTCCAAGAGGCTGAATTTTATAATAGGATCAACAATTTTGTAGTCAATATCAGTTAATGGGAGGCTTTCTACAGCAGCTACAGGTGGCTGGAGGGGATTCAGTGACACAGTGGATTTAGTAGTAACGACTGGAGTATATTTAACATCTTTAGATCCTTCAGATTTAGGGGGTTTGGATCCCCCAGGATTAGTTGGTTTAGATCCTCCAGGTTTAACTGTGCTCTGCTTTTTAGTCATTCTAGGATACTTCTGCAAGATTATATTGTTTCCAGAAGTTATTTTTCTTTTTCAGAGGATGAATTGGGAAATTTTGAAGAAAAAGATAGTCTCTATTGGTCTTTTTTTCTCGGTTAGGCTTCTTAGAGAATGTAAACTGGGATAAGACAAGAAACGAGGGTTTGTTGAATGGATTTTTATTAAAAGGGGAGTTTTTAAGGTAAACTTAGGCTTCAAACCCTTTTTCTGTCTTTAAATTTGGTCTTCAAGGGCTTAAAACTTGAGGAAATCAGCTTCAAGGAGTGACTTTTGCAATAAAAAACTTCCTAGAAAAAATTTGCCAGGGTTTGGCCTCTTTTTGGCGTTTTTTAAGCAATTTTAAGCCGGTCAAAACTCTTAAACAAGGGCCTGGTTCTATTACTGAAGGTTTAAATTTGAATTTACAGGCTTCAATTTGTCGGAAAATACCTTAAATGCAGGCATTTGGCTTCTTGAAAGGTTCTGCGAGGATCTTGGTTGACTCTGAGCTTTCTGCTGGTATGCTGGATTGGCAGAAATCTTTGCAGGCCTTTTGAACAGTAGATTTTGGTCGAATTTGGAGTCTCATCGAGAAAAATAGTGTTTAGGGGTTTTAACACAGTCGGGAGGCTCCTTCTGCATTTGAAAATGATAAATAAAATGTTAAAATTGAACTTTATCAAATGTTTTATGGTATGTTTTAATCGCGATTTCGTGCATTGAATGCAAGTCAATTCCATGGTGGGAGGGCAGTTTAAACAGCGAAACCATAAGGAGGTTATCACGTGAATTTCAGGTGGTAAATGGTTTTCTTTCATATGCACGCGATTAAATGAGAAGTTGCCACGTCAAAGATGGCGGAATGGGAAAAACAACCTATTTCGCGTTCAATTGAAGGTTGGGCAAATGATTGATTTTTGTGTGCAACATCGATCTGAGACCGTTAGATCTCATGATCGAGAGCGAAGGGTGAGGATTAACTAGGAAGGTGCAGCCAAAGGGAAATGGTGGAACCAGGCTTCATATGGGCATTGGCGGTTAAAAACATGCTTTAAAACCTTTGTTTTTATCAAAGGATAAATGTTTTTAAAGTATATATAAGGCGGGGTTATGCATGTGGCATGGGTAAAACATATATATATATAGGGTTTTTAAGACTTATATATAATGTTCTTAACGAATAGGAATGCGGGGCGGATTTTAATTTCTTACGAATATAAACCTTAGTTTAAATTCAGACTTTGGGTTAAGTGGGGAGGGGTTTATGTATGTATTGCGAAAGTTAAGTTAAATCACTTACATTGACTTATATGGTGGCGGAGGGATAAGTTTTTCGAATCTTATAAAAACAATTGATTTGATTCAAAAACCTTTGGATATAAGTCGATGAGAGGGGGTAATATGTTTTTATTCAAAACATTTGCAATATGTCTTAATTAAAACATAATGGGTGCGACATTTAGTTTATTATATAGTTTTAAACTATTGAAGGATCTAATAACCATAAGGGGCAGGATATTTAATTAAAGTTAGTTTTATACCAAAGTGCATTTTATTTGGGTTTTAATTTAACATGTGGGTAATAACTTTGGTCTAAAAACTTTGTAATAGTGGGGTTTTGTGGCTATTTAGATATAGGGAATTAGATAAATAGGATAAGGTTTTATTTAAGGATTTAATAAACTAAGTTAAAATTTAATATGACAAGGGGAATGGAATGCACACAAAATACACAATATGACTAAGTAAAGTGAATAAGTAAAGCAAAGCTTGTCTTTTCATCCTTTCACCAATTTACTTAGGATAAAGCATTTTTGAGGGTTTTTGTATGTTTCTAAGTGAAGGAAGTTAATCAGATGTGGTTTTATGTTTCATTAAGTAAGAATGAGTCTTTACTTATGAAAATGAGTTAAAATGTATGAATAAGGGATAAATAATGATAAATGGGGATTTAACATAAGAATTTAACATTTTCAACTAACCAGTCATCGAGCCTTGGGTCTGGTCCCAATAGAAGTCAGAGAAATGCTCTGAGTCTATTTGACTGATAGTTTAAAACACTAAATACTTACAGAGGATGGGAGATTACTGGATTTTTTCCCGATGATGAATATTACATCCTTTTTCCCACTTGTTTCTACCTACCCAACATTACTCTAACATTTTTTCTTCCTTTTGGCAGGTTCACTTAAGCTTGCAACCTTGAAACATTTATTCTTTTGAAAGCATAAAATATCTAATTCTACCTTATTTCATCCAAGGGCTCAGATTAAACTGTTGAGCTCCTCATTATTTTCTACCTAACTAATGATTTGTCAGGATTAAATTGTTTGACAAATATTTATTCACTATCTAAAACATGGAAATTGAAAACATGACAAGTCAAGATTAAACAGTTTAACTCATCATGGATTATGGCATTTATTGACACTCTGCCATAATCATTTGCAAAAAGTAAAAAGTAGTGGCATTTGGACTTGCACACTTTCATGTCTTATTTTCATCTTTTTCTTTTGCGGTTTATATTTTTTTTTAAGTCCTTTGATCTTTCTTTTAGGACTTTTTACCCTCTTTTTTATTTTTTATTATTTTATTATTTTTATTTTTTTCAAAATATGGGAAAACAACTTGCAGAAAGCAAGGTATGTACATATTTTACAAGACTATCAAAATTCAATTCAGAATTATGAATCTTGTATTTATAGGACACTAGCATTGTTAACATAACAACTTTGAATAAAGAATATGAGGGTTACATGCCTCTATTTCATGGAAAAATCTTAGGTTGTTCATGCTAGGGTTTCTCATGAGTACAATGTTTTTAGATTCTCATATTCTCAAGCGGGATTTGCAAGGAAGTAAAAGTTTTAGGGGAAATAGAATTTGATGATTAAATTCAATCACCAAAATTGAAGACAAGCGATGAACAAGTCATGAGTTTTTATATGGTCGATGGACAACGAGAAATTGAGAGATGACATGCCTTTTAAAAAAAGAAGATAAGGAAGGAGACATGTTAGAGAGATCAAGTGAATGAACTTTTCGCTTCCCTCAAAAGTGTGAGAAATGTGAACACTCCAAATAATTGTTACTATGTTCAATGCATACTTTTCTCTATCTTTATTCAAGACAACCAACAACACTTATTTAGGTAACAAATTGTTAGCAAGAGAAATATCAGTTTATTATGGCCTGCTTTTTCATGCTTTGGCACATGTATATATGATGTCTCAACAAGTTACAAATGCAAACAAAGAGTGGGATACATTGAAATCCAATGAAATAAATAGGTTGAATATGAAGTTGTACATATAATAGTAGCATGGGCATGTCTCTCAATGTCATTCTACTACAAAAAAGAAAATTAATTAAACAAGAAAAACAAATATCAACTTCATATATATATATATATAAGTTTTTCTCCAATTTTAAAAATTTTCCTCTTTTCACAAGAGAGTGTATATACCATAGCTTTTCTCCAATTTTACAAATTTCTCTCTTTTAACCCATAAACATAAATGAACAAATCTTAAGGAGTTAGGAAAGGTGTTGGAAATTTTCACAAGAGAGTGTATATATCATAACTTTTCTCCAATTTTACAAATTTCTCTCTTTTAACCCATAAACATAAATGAACAAATCTTAAGGAGTTAGGAAAGGTGTTGGAAATTTTAATATGGTTGACGCATCTATTAGAATCCCAATCTTTCAACATTTTTTTCACTCAATATCATATATCCATATCAATGATACTTAACATGAATTAATTTTTTTGTTTTTATTAAATGCAATAGAGTAAGAAGATATATCATTGAAAAAGATAAATTTAACCAAATATAATCATTGCAAAAAGATAAATTTTGATAGTCTACTTACAGGAGATTCATATGAAAATGAGCAAACAAGAACGAGATAAGCTTCAAATCGAGAAGAATTGAAGGATAAATTGGAAATGAGCAAGTAGAAGTAGAAATGATAGTAGAGCTTCGAAACCAAAGCACCTAAAATATATTTTTCCTATTCAATTGTGTTTTTTCAAGTCTATGAACTGCCTTTACTTGTTTTCTAGTTGTAAGCTTATTTTGTAGAAATTATACAAGCATGTGTATATCAATGGATTCAATCCGATCTAACAATGTACTAAAGCTAGATATTGAATCCTTCTACAAATCAATTGCGGAAATTAAACACAATTGCCAATCACATTAAGAAAAGAAAGAATCAAATCAAACCACAACACAGATAATTTCCTAGGGAAAGCTTGCTGCTCAAAACCCCTCTATCTTCTATTGTATATTCACCATGGAATCATGAAATAATTACAATGCACTCTTCTCACAAGAGTTTCCTCCACTCTCACAACTGTCTCACACTGTCTTGGACAAAACTAACCAACACTTAGACAATTCTTAGCCCCTAAACAGTTTTACTTGCTTGCGCAATTCCTGATGAATGCAATCCCTATTCTTTAGGAATTTTGGCCTTCCAAAACTGCGCAAGGATCATGGGAAATTCAATGGATGTCTGGTTGCAAGCGGGCAACCTACTAATCACACAACTGATAGTTAACATCCTGTTAACGTTTGTCTCAACTGCGTCTCCACTGGAATTGACATGCATGTAGCTATTAATAGTAAATCATAAGTTGCATGGCAGATCACTGATTGTGAATTAAATAATATTTAATTCACTTGATCTCTCACTAGTGCAACAAACAATTACAACTAGTTCAACTGACTCTAACTCACCTAACTGAGTTAACTGATTACTCATGCGTTAAAAAAATGCACCAACTGCAATTTTAACTCCATAACTAATAGAATTACTCTGCATGCCTCACCAACCACCCTCAACTCGAAATACATGAGCTAATTGAGTTTATCACACTCGGTTAACTATAACAAGTGATCCTGAGATAATATTACATTTTATTGTCCAATTTAATTAAGGGAAAAACAAATTAGAGATTGCACCAATTTAATTAATTAAATTGGCCTTCAGACTAATGTATCACTAGGACCTATTGGTCCCACACTAGTGTGTGTGCTACAATTTCTTGTTGGACTTCAACACTGCCTCTCAACAAGAAAGAGATCATCTGCCACCCTGATCCTGCCTCTATGGTATTTGAATTTGCTCCTGGCGAGCGCCTTCGTTAGAATATCTACATCCTAATCCTCCATGGGAATGTACTGAAGTAACATAATGCACCTCTGAACATAATCTCTGAGATGGTGGTACCAGATGTCTATGTGCTTGGACCTATCATGGAATAACGAATTAACTGAGACTTTAATGTAACTCTAGTTATCACAATGTATCACATTCGGATCCATCTGAGAACCAAACAAACCAACCGGGATATTTCTCATCTAGATGGCCTCACATGCAGCTTGAATTGCTGCCATGTACTCTGCCTCAACTGAACTGAGTGCCACAGATCGTTGTTTCCTGCTATACCAAGAAACTGTTGTTGGTCCTACGCTGAAGATCCCTTCTGATGTGCTCTTTCTGTCTGATGGACTTCCTTCCCAATCTGCATCCTTGAAGCCTTGAAGCTTGACTCCCTATGTCCGTCTATACCATAATCCATACTCTGTAGTGCCCCTGAGATATCTCAAGACATGCTTCCCCGTTTTCCAAAAGAGCTTGGTCGGCTTAACCATAGCTTGAATCAATTGGTTAACTACGTAGCAAATGTTTGGTCTAGTGTTCACCAAGTACATTAGTGAACCCACTAGCTTCCTGTAGATAGTAGCATCCACTACTTCTCCTGAAGTAGCATCCTCTTTCCTCCAATTTCTTGGAAGAGGAGTGTCCATGCGTTTACAACCCACCATGTGAAACTTACCCAATATCTCTTTGGCATACTTGCCTTGAGAAACAAAAAGTTCACCATCCTGCTGCCATATTTGCAAATAAGGAAATAGTGAAGGAGTCCCATGTCCTTCATTTCGAACTCCCTTCCAAGATCCTCCTTGCATGAAGTCAACAGTTTCTCATCACCTGTCAAATTTAGATCATCAACATAAAGTACTATAATCAAGAGCTTACCATCAAGCACAATCTGGTACAGGTTTGCATCCGCTTAACTTTGATGAAGCCCAACTTGGTGATATAACTGCCAATCTAAGTGTACCAGGCATGAGGTGCTTGATTCAGCCCATACAGTGCTCTCTTGAGTCAGCACACATGTGACTCACTGTCAAAGATCTTGAAACCTTCTGGCTGCTTTATGTACACTTCTTCCCCAATAACTCCATTGAGAAACATAGTTTTCACATCCATCTGATGAATACGCCACCCCATCTGCACTGAGAGTGCAAGGATAGATCTAATGGAAGAGTACCTCATGACTGGTGCGAAAGTCTCCTCATAGTCAATCCCCTCAACTTGTGAGAATCCCTGGGCCACAAATCTGGCCTTTTACTTCTCCACACTCTCATCCACTGCTTGCTTCACCTTATAGATCCATCTAGATCCAACCACTTATTTTCTAACCGATATTGGGACAACCTCCCATGCACTATTCTTGACGATGCAGTCATACTCCTCTACCATAGCGTCAACCCAAATTGGTTGCTACACTGCTTCCTCAAATGAAGATGGTTCTGTCACAATACACTTTCTCATAAGAGCCATGTATCCAATAAACTTGTTTGGAGACTATCTCTGTCTGCGCAGTGAAGTAGGGGATCCTACATTTTATGTCGCATCAAGTTTCAATCTATCAGCTTTCGTGGTCCGCCTTCTACCATTTCTGGTTGATGGCTCTGCATGAGTGTTTTTTGCCACTCCATGATCTTCCGCATGTGGTTGCTCCACATCTTAAGGTTCATTCTTCGGAGCCAAGAGTTCCTCCTCTGCATGCAAATCCAACTCCCTCTCAAGGGACAATCACATGGCTTTCTCCTCATCAAATTTTATATCCCGTCTTACAATAGTCATTCTGTTGTTTGAAAAATACACCCAATAGTTGTGGGGAGTATCAGTGTACCCCACAAATATCCCAATCTTAGCTTTTGGTTCAAGCTTCTTCCTGGTGTCTTTGGTCACATGCACATAAACAGATGAGCTAAAAATCTTTTAATGTGAAACATCATGTTTCTTACCAGTAAAAGCCTCCTCTTATGTACTCATGCCAAGTATCTGATGAGGACAACAATTTTGCACAAATACCGATGTGTTGCATGCCTCCGCCCACAGATGCAACGGTAGGCCTTGAACATGTAACATTGCTCGTGTTGCACCCATAATTGTTTTATTCTTTCTTTTTTCGACCCCATTTTTCTGTGGGTTATGACGCGCAATCAACTCTATCCAAATTCCTTCTTTGCTGCAGAAGTTCTTGAATTCATTGGAGATGTACTCACCACCATTTTCGCTCCTAAGAGCCTTCACATGCTTCCCCGTGTCTTTCTCCACTAGTGCTTTGAACTCAAGAAATTTTGAGAACATCTGATATTTCTTCTGCATGAAGTAGATCCACTACTTTCTAGAAAAATCATCAACAAGTATCACATAGTACTTATGCTTTTTTGTCGAAGCAATAGAGAATGGTCCACACACGTATGAATGAACTCTTTCAAGGATTTACGAATCTCGGTTCTCCTTCTCGTGAAAAGTGGCCTTTGCATACTTCCCCATAGTACATCCCTTGCATGTGTCTTGCTGCGTAAGAGTACCCTTGGGAAGACCAGTAGAAATGACCTTCAAGGCTCCGTGGTGTAGATGGCCCAATATCCTGTGCCATAATTCACCCTCATCCTGCCTCACCACTTTGTCTGCCTTACCCATCAATGTTGCACAACCATCTACATCAAGTTTATAGATATTCTTCACATGAATCCCAATATTATTGGCTTGTCTTATTGTTTTGTGTCGCAGGAAATATTTTCTTTCACTGAAAACAACATCATAGCCTCTATCCTCCAACATTACGACTAAGACCAAATTTTTCTTCAAGCTTGGTATATGCATTACATCTTTTAATTGAAAGGGTTTAACTGACTGTCTCTGGAAGGTAACTGTACCAATCCCGATAGCACTATACTGCCCGTCATCACCCATTTCGATATGCATCTGGAGGTCCTTCTCCTCCAAGCTACTAAAAATTTCTTTATCTCTCGTCATGTGAAAGGATGCACCATTATCCAAGTACCACATTGATCCCATTGCACTTGACACCATGCATGCAATGAGCGAGAAGTCAAGCTCAAATTGTGAGGCCAAAGCTTCACTAGCTGCAGATCCTGAAGCCTTCGTGTTCTTCTTCTTTTGTGGACAATTAGTGGCATAATGTCCATGCTTGTGAGAGTGAAAACACTTCACTCTAGACATGTCGCACTTCTTGCCATCTTTGCCTGAATCATATTTGGAATGAAATTTCTTTCCTTTCCCCTTCTTCACCTTGGTATCCAAAGCACAATCTTCTTCATCATCATTCTTAGATGAAGATCCATCCCTAGTATTTCGCTTGGATTCTTCTTGCACCAAATCCGACCAAAGTCGTTCCCAAATTGACAGCTTTTCCCTTCCATTGACAGAGTCCCGATAACTATGCCAACTCTTGGGAAGTCCTAGAAGAGCTAGGCTCACCAAGTAATCATTCACGACAGTAATTGCAACGCTCCCAAGCTCATCCCGACATTGGACAAACTTTGTTAAATATTTCGGAATGGTGTTGCCTTTCTCCATTTTGATTTTCCTGAGCTTGTCCTTTAGTGCCAATTTTCTATGATCACTGTTGTTCTGAAACAGATCTGTCAAAGCTTTCCACATTGCATATGGTGTCGCTTTGCCATGGAGACTTGAGACAATGTGGTCTCGTACTCCCTCCAGTAAGATCCTCCTCACCTTTGCAACCTTCTTTTGCCAAGCATCAAGATTTACAACATTTTCTACATCGGGTTTGGGAACATCATTATCAATGAATTCTTTCAACCCATTGTCCTCTAGTACTGCCTCCATTTCGTCTTTACACACAATATAATTAGAGCTTCCCTTGAGTGCATACTCCAATCTCAGGCCATTGAAAGCCATTTCGATCCTGATTCGCTTGTCACACCAAGAATAATTTTGCAAATTTGAATTCTATTCAGTCACAAACTCAACTTCTCCTCCACTATAGTGATTTCCTGTGCTCTAATACCATGTAGAAATTATACAAACATGTGTATATCAATGGATTCAATCTGATCTAACAATGTACTAAATATAGACAATGAATCCTTCTACAAATCAATTGCGGAAATTAAACACAATTGCCAATCACATTAAGCAAAGAAAGAATCAAATCAAACCACACCACAGATAATTTCCCGGGGAAAGCTTGCTGCTCAAAACCCCTCTATCTTCTATTGTATATTCACCATGGAATCATGAAACAATCACAATGCACTCTTCTCATAAGAGTCTCCTCCACTCTCACAATTGTCTCACATTGTCTTGGACAAAACTGACTAACACTTAGCCAATTCTCAGCCTCTAAACAACCTGTCTTTCTTGCTCTATTCCTGATGAATGCAATCCCTATTCTTTAGGAATTTTTGCATTCCAAAACTGTGCAAGGATCATGGGCAATCCAATGGATGTCTGGTTGCATGCGGGCAACCTACTAATCACACAACTGATAGTTAACATCCCTTTAACCTTTGTCTCAACTGGGTCTCCACTGGAACTAACATGCATGCATATATTAATAGTAAATCATCAGTTGCATGGCAGATCACTAATTGTGAATTAAATAATATTTAATTCACTTGATCTCTCCCTAGTGCAACAAATAGTTACAACTAGTTCAACTGACTCTAACTCACCTAACTGAGTTAATTGATTACTCATGCATTAAAATAATGCACCAACTGCAATTTGAACTCCATAACTAATAGAATTACTCTGCATGCCTCACCAACCACCCTCAACTCGAAATAGATGAGCTAACTAAATTTATCACACTCATTTAACTATTACAAGTGATCATGAGATAAGATTACATTTTATTGTCCAATTTAATTAAGGGAAAATTAAATTAGACAATACACCATTTTTAATTAATTAAATTGATCTTCACACTAATGTACTGCTAGGACCTGTTGGTCCCACACTAGTGTGTGTGGTGCAATTTCTTGTTGGACTTCAACATATCTCTCATATATTCTAAAAGAATTTTCAAGTTATGCAAGATTCTGTGACCTAGAGGGCACTAGGAGAGTTCCTTTTCATTACAAGTAGTTTTCACTTTCATTTAAATTTCATATCTAATGATGATTAGATTTGGCATAACTAATTAATCTACAAATCATAAATAATTTTCAATTTTAAAATTATATATATGTTTTTTTATTTTCCCAAGTCTTACTCATAAAATTTAAATTTCATATCTAACCAAAATTAAACTTGACATAACTAATTAATCTACAATTCATAAAATTTTCAATTTTAAAATTATATATATGTTTTATAATTTCGTGAGTCTTACTCATAAAATTTAAATTCCATCTTTAATGAGGATTAAACCTGACATAACCAATTAATCTACAATTCATAAACATTTTTCAATTTTAAATATATACATGTTTTATGGTTTTCCTAGCCTTACGCATAAAATTTAAATTCCATCTCTAATAAGGATTAAACCTAACATAAGTAATATATCTACAATTCATAAATATTTAAAATTTTAAAATTATATATATGTTTTATGATTTTCCTTACTCTTACTCATAAAATTTAAATTCCATATCTAATGAAGATTAAACCTCACATAACTAATTAATTTACCATTCATAAATAATTTTCAATTTTAAAATTATATATATGTTTTATGATTTTCTTGATTTTTATTCCTAAACTTTAAATTCCATATCTAATGAGGATTAAATTTGACATAACTAATTAATCTGCAATTCATAAATATTTTTCAATTTTAAAATTATATATATGTTTTATGATTTTCTCAAATCTTACACATAAAATTTAAATTCCATATCTAATGAGAATTAAACTTGACATGACTAATTAATCTACAATTCATAAATAATTTTCAATTTAAAAATTATATATATATATTATAATTTTCTTTCTTATTCATAAAATTTAACTTATATATCTTTATTCTATATCTAATAAAAATTAAATATGAAATAACTAATTAATTTACCATTCCAATATGAGCATTGCCTGAAGAACACAACCACCTGGGGTCTGGGGTCTGAGTAGCTTGAACACTACGGGCTTCGGATAAAAGTTGTCAAAAGAGAGTTCACCATCTAAAAGCTTCACCTAAAAGTCAAGGTCCCTTTTCAACTCTCCACCAAAAAGCCAAAGCGAAAGTGCCGGCGAACCTTATTTTCTAGTCCATCGGACTATAAATGTGGCTAGCTCACCCTATGTACTTGCTTTAATTTTAATTTTATGGTGGATATTTTCTTCCCAATGTATTTATGAGTGGATGGATTGGAAAATAAACTTCCCAAAAAGAGAAAAAATTTGAAAATGTCCAATCAATTATTGGACAACAACCATCACTACAGCAACACGAACTTGCTTTTTTGGAAACAATTTGTAAGATCTTCCAGTACAAACAGCCAACTAATAAATCGTAAGCCATAGAGAATTAAATTGGGTGGGGCAATATATCCCCACCATTAAATTTAAATTTGTCTAAATCTAAATCTAAATCTAACAGTAAGCATATACTGCCCCACGACATTTAATTCTCTATGACTAACCATTTATGACTTTCCGCACGGGCATAGCCCCAACGCAATCCCTTAATATCCATCAATTGTGGCCCTCACCAAGAAGCCAACAGGCTTTTAAGGCTCCTATCACCACTATTGGGGCGGCGTTGTCAGTTGGCTATCCGTGTTTGACATTGGTGTCCCAAAAGCTTTAAATGACCTGTGCCGCAGGGTTGATAATGTTTCACTCTGCCATATATCTTTTTACTAAACACGCGTGACGGGATCCAAGCGAACCTAGATGCTGGCATGGTCAGCTTCGCCATGAACAGCTCTAATGGGCAACCCTTACAGTCAAATCTGCAGCCAGTCATTATGGGGCACTGGGTTCCCATACATTTTTCGGATTCTGTGGGGTATGGATTCTACATACATGTATAATAATTACAGTACCAATAACTGGATAGTGTGACAATTTATGTTCTAACAATTTTCATGGGACATCCAATATAATTTCTCGTTAAATTATGATCGATTTTCCATATTTTTCACTGTAAGAGTGTAGTCACGGTATTCAAGCTATGCAGTTTAAGTTTTTTATATTTATTACGTTTTTATTATTATCTTGTATTATTACTTATTTGATATTAATAATTTTTTTTTTTTTAAATAATGAATTTGTATTATTGGATTAAATATAGATGTTGTAATGTAATATTTAACATTTTGACTAAATTAAATTAAATTACATAAAAATATAAATTAAATTAAATTAAAAATATATATGTAATGTAATACATATATTTTAGCTAGATTAAAATAAAGTAAAAAATAAAAAATAAATGTAAAAATAACTTCTTAAAAATGAAATAAAAATAAAAATAAGAATGGGCCATGGTATTGGTTCATAGTATTGGAAACCCATGGTATTCATGTGGAATGTAGTCTATTTAAAAAGAGAAATTAAACTAGAATAGATCCACTTTAACTCCAGATTACCAAGTGTCTAGAGAGATCAAATCTATTGATATGCAAACCTCTTTTAAAGTGAAAAGAGATTTGATCTCTTTAGGCCTTGGCGACCAAGCTAAACATTTGAAATTGTGATCTGTTATGAGAAAACACTGGTTGTTAACCATTAAACCCACTCAAACTACAACTATATAATTCAGATTTAACAAATAAAAGCAAATATATATCTAAATTCATATTTAACAAATAATATAAGTAATATGATAATAACTTAAAAGCAAATCCTTAAAATTATTTATTATTTATTTACTATCAAATTTTAATTAAAAAAAAAACTTTATAAAACATCATAACACAACATAACAATGAGTTAATATGAAGATTAACTTAAAAAAGTAGCATAGCTCGTTAAGAAAAGTTATTTATATAGAAACCTACCACTCATTACATCCACAGATGTTCGATGTCTAATGAAGCTCTAGCCCCATCCATAAAAATAATAGATTTAGTGGAACAATCAAATCTTTTAAAACAAAATGGACACCTTGGCTTATGGTGCAAGGTGGCAAATCTGTATCCATAGATCCCTATTATAATTATAGTCCTTGTTTATAGTCCTTGGTTTTTTCGATAAATCAAGGCTCTACATTTAGTATAGACCCAACCTCCGACCCTGTATTAAACTCCCTTTGTAATGTCGTAATTTCGATAAGAATTCCTGACCTTTAATTGCACTTATAAGATTTTAGTTGATTACGTAAAATAAGAAATGCATTAGGAAAATTCCACATCAAAAACATGGGAACATCGTATCAACACATTACTAACTACTCTCTTAGATGCATAAATATAGATTTAGAAAATCCTTCTTCTCAAAAATCAAGCTAGTAAACTATAAAAATAAGCAAGTAATGAAGACTACATTAAACTACATCTGGACTCAACCACTCAACTACAAGTAGGTTACATTGTGTTGTAGTGACTACTTCAAAACATGGTATATTGCAGCCCAATGTCCTAAGAATCTAAAGGTTGGATCTCACCTAAGAATCCAAAGGTTGGATACATGAGAAAATGATAAAGAAAAGCCACTTAGTGGGATGTAGTGCAAAGGACCACCATCGAATTAGTGAGGACCCCAAGAGCTCATCTAGCCAGTGATAATGCCACCATATCAGTTGGTGGCCATATGCTAAAGTAAGGTCATAAGCCAGAAGAATGTAAAAGAAATTTAAGCACTCTACCTCCTTTGCATTCTCCACTCCCTAAGGATTATCCTCATTTGTCTTTAGTATTTGTTCAATCACTGGATTTACTACAAAAACAAGAAGCAAGACATCTTCCCTCCCCCTGAAAGATTCTCTATTTTTCCCCTTCATTAGTGACCTCACTCTCCCCTCAAATTCAAGCAAGTTGAGCAAATAGAGTATAGGAAGAAGACAAGAAATTTGAAATCATGGCACTCCAACATTCCCTCCTAGGCCAAGATGAGATGAACATGATAAAATAAGAAGTTCAACTACAAGAACTCATAACTCTCTAGATCAGTCAAAGGAATGGGTGAAAGAAAACAAAAAGAAAAAAAACAAACAATCCAATTACACAATGACCTACTTGATACCAAACTAACATCAAAAGTATTTTATCAATATAAGAAGGAAAAAGAAAAAAACAAACAAACAAAAAAAAGCAAAAAGAGAAAAAAGCAAACAAACCATGTAGAAAATAACTTACTTGATACCAAATTAACATCAAAAATAATTTATCGATATAAGAAGAAAAAAGCAAACCATCCAAAGTAGACTGTGCCCTACATGATACCAAATTAACATCAAAATATATTGTCTAGGATTCAAAAAAAACTCTAGGAAAAAAATAAGAATGAATATTTGAAATCCCTGACCTAGACAATTCCTCAAAGGCAAAGTGCAAGTCAAAGTGCTTTTAAATTCTTCAGGGATAAAGTGCTAAGAGTAATTTTTTGTTCCTAAGAAGTTACAGGTTCAAAATTAGAGAAATAGAGTATGTATGCTTTCTTAAATTTAAGAATCAAACAGTTACAAAAAAAATCTCATACACCAATTTAATTTAGTATCTAACTTAACAATAACCTTAAAAGTGAATAACAACACTAAAAGAAAAAACAATTATAACCAAGTTGAAATTTATATGATAAAATGATACGAGTGATATCAATGACAACACGAACTTGCTTTAATGACCATTGCAGAAAAAACAATTATAACCAAGTTGAAATTTATATGATAAAATGATACGAGTGATATCAATGACAACACGAACTTGCTTTAATGACCATTGCTGCTTGAGACAATCTCTTAATAATCTACAGTACAGCCATAGCCCCAACGCAATCTCTTAATATTCATCCATTCATTGTGGCCTGCCCCCAGAAGCCAACAGGCTTTTCCCGACCCTATCGCCATTATAGTGTCGTTGCTGTCAGTTGGCT
This sequence comes from Pinus albicaulis, assembly GCA_034641835.2. Taxonomy (NCBI): domain Eukaryota; kingdom Viridiplantae; phylum Streptophyta; class Pinopsida; order Pinales; family Pinaceae; genus Pinus; species Pinus albicaulis. The sequence goes on along the minus strand of JAXQQM020093016.1, from coordinate 75,715 downwards.
ATCCATGTCTGACACTACACTGGTGTCCCAAAAACTTTAAAACGACTCGTGCAGGGTGGATACTGTTTCACTCTGCCATATATATCTTTCCACCCGACACGCGTGACGTGATGCAAGCGACCCAGAGCGCCACTGCCGCTAACTTTTATTTAATTCTATCGAAGAAAACAAGGGGACTTTGTCGGCGAAAAGAGCAGTTGGCGGCTCATTTGTGCGTCTTAGAAAGCGATGTAAAGCGCTGCCGGCGTCTCCAATTCTCAATGCGGCTTTCCTCACGCCGCAGCCCGCCTTCAATACCCACCACGGCACCAACAGAAGCGGAGAGTCTGCACGATTCACAAAACAAATATTCCTAGAAATGGAGATTAGAGAATGAACTCGACGAGCGATAGGTGAGGGGTATCAATATTGGGACCCGAACTAAGCCATGAACAGCTCTTTACAGTCAAATCTGCAGCCAGTTATAGTGGGGCATTGGATTCTCAATACATTTTTCGGATTTTGACTCCATACATGTATAACTAGCATATCCCCCAAGCAAGGAAGGGAACGCGGAAGAGAATACAAGGTGGATATGTTCTATATATATTTAAGTGTATTATTATGTTGCATAATATTTTGAGATTTAAATATTTTATGGATATGTTTTTTTTTTTAATAGTTTTCTAATTTAATTTACTGAATTTTATTGTTTTTTTCATTTTTTTTAATTAGAGGAACAAACACTACAAGTGAACCATTATGTTATAAGTAGTGTCATATATGTCCAACTTACAACGACACATTAATGTTAATGGTTACTAATATACATGTTAATTTTTGAGATGTTATTGTTCATATTTTCTACTATCATCTATAGAATAATGTTCAAAATGTAAACACTGCATAGATTCCATATTATTCTATAATGTGTTTATTATGGAATACATTAGAATGAATGTTAGGATATGATTCATTACAAGTAGTGTATATGCATTTATGTTGGACAATGCATCGATGAGTTTTTAACACCCATAGAGGTAGGGTCATCAATCCTACTAGCATAAGCAATCGAGACATCGAAGCAAGTTGCAAGCAAGCATTCTGTAACTTGATTGATTATTGTATAGTTTTTTATCTCCATGTTAGTGCATTCTTGAGCTATCTTCCTATAACGAGCCCTATTGTGTAAGTAATGAGGCCCTATTAACCTCACCAAGGCATATTTTCTCATCGACAATGACCAAAATGAAGTTGTGCTGAAAAAAAGGGCCATGTTAAGTGTTGAAATGTCACACCTAATGAACTACGCATTCTTCGGTGAGATATGTATTACTCAATTCTAAATAAGAGGGGATATAAGCCAATGAAATGACCATGAACAATAAAAGTAACAAGTTGGAGTCAAATGAAGGTGAGGATGATGAAATTGCTAACAATTAAACCTATAGACATCGTGATGAGATAATGTTCAATGTATCAATAGGTGACAATTCTTAATTGGATGCGATAAAATAATGACCATAACGCAACTACAATGAACACAATGGCCAGACAAAGTACTAAATCCTAATACCTAATGAACTATACATGCTTTAGTAAGACACATATTTCCCAATTCAAGATAAGAGCGTATATAGGCCAACAAAATGACCATGAACAATAATAGTAATAGTTGGGAGTTGTTGATATGCGAGGATTATGAAGCTATTAGCAGTTGAACCTAGAGATATCATGATGTGGTGGTTTTCAATGTCTATGAGTAGAAGGTTTTAATTGGATGTAGATAGGTGACTAAAATTAAAGAGAGGTCCTCTCTTAAAAAAAATTGCTTTGATGTAATTTAGATAAATCAATCAATATGTGCTTTAGAAAGTTGCATCATGCACAATAATGAATGACATGTCCTCTCATGCTCAAGTTAGGTGACTATGTAATTTAGTGTTAGGAATGAGAGAAATCATAATTCCAATCAAAGTATTTATTTATTTAGTGTTTTATCTATTTTTTTAATTCAAAATTATATATTTACACTTCAAAATTTATCATTCAACTTATTGAATTATTTTGTAAACTTTATTTATATAAAATCATAATTTCTATTTTATTTATTAAATTATGCTTACAATGCTATTCATATGCAATAATTATGGTTTTATTTACACATTATTAATCATATTAATTAAAAAATGTTTTATTAAATAAAATAAAATAAGCATCTTAATTGGTGATAGAAGTGATATGAAATCGTATGAACTAAGATATCCATGGTTCAATCCCAGGAAAATATTGTGGTTCAAGGAGAGGAGAACATGTGGTAGGCCCTAGAGGTATAGTGGTAGCTATTGGAATGGACCTGTGTTGATGAGTACAAGAATGACCCAATTATCTATTCCTCTCATTACAAAAATAAAAAAATATAAAAAAATATTATTTTAATTATCTAAAATTAATAATAAAAATACTCTCTTTTCTACTATAATTATATCAATATCTACATCAAAATTTTAGATGAATAATCACAATAAAATTACTTTTAAAAGTACAATGAAGTTTCTTTAAATATTTTTCCAAGTTATTTAATAATGATTATTCAATCATTATTATCTAAATTTGTTCCATATTATTTAATAATTATAAATATATCATCATTATCTAGTACTCCTACTTCAAAAAAACACAGTACTCCTACTTCAAAAAAACACATACACACAAAAGTGTTCCCATACTTTATTACGGGTTTGATTTTGCATGATACAAATTTTAGATTCTTAAAATTGTTGTGATATATAAATATGTCATGTGTATTATAAAGTGTGGTATATCATTTAAACAACAAGGTGAGTGTAACATAAAGGGATGTGAGAAGAGAAGATGTCATTAATAATGACCTTGATAATGAGCTGAGCAAAGTCAAGATGGCTGTGAAGATAAATATCAATAGAAAAGTTCTAAGCAATGAAGTGAACTAAGGAGAGAGGGATGTGATAGGATAACACCTCATTGGTCACACAGTCTAGATGTTCTACAATTTTATTTTTTTTAGGATATGTTTTTCCAATCAACTTCACCCAAAATTTGGTAAAAAATATTGTAATTAGAGCTTTAAGTTGTTGAAATTGCATAATTGGAGTGTCCTAAAGGTTTTTGAAAATGCAAAACATATTTATGCATAAAAGATATGATTTAAATAATTTAAAATTGTGATTTATTAAAAATTATATTGCAAAATTATAATAATGTGATTTGAAAAAGTAAAAAGCATAGAACATTTAAGACTTCTCTTTTATTAACTCTTTGAAATTATTTAAATATTTATGATTATTATTCCTTCATTTATTCTCATCTAATAGTCTCTTGTCCCACAATAAAAGGGGTCTTATACACCAATTTGGTGTTTGGCTTGATTGTGACCTTAAAATTAGATAATAATAATAATAATAAATTTGATATTTTCAAAATTAATATCATTATATTTAATTTTATAGCAATTTAAAAGTCAAATATATAAAATTAAATTTTTAAAAATAAAATTGAAATATTAAATAATATAAAATAAACAAATTGAAATAATTAACAATAAAAATATTTTCCCTCTCATATATTAAAAGAATGAAATATTCCAATAGAATTCACTTATTATTCACACTTATTATTCAAAGTGTTATAACACAATATCAAACTATCTCTTTTTATACTATCTATATCAATATGTCAAAATGAAAATCAAAATGAAATTCTAATAAAATAATGTTTTTTCGTATTTTCAAAAATTTAAAAATTATGAATAAAAATTTAGTTAATATGAAATTACATTTCTTTTATCAATTACTCTATACCATGTTAATCATTTTGTATGCACTTATTATATTTAAGAATAAATATTTAATAAATGTTTATACATTATTAATATAAAATATTTAATTTATTTTTTAAATTTATATTAACTATATATGTATGTAAATTTTTTAAATTATAAAATAAATAAATTAATTTTAGTTATTTTAAATAATAAAATTTTAATTGTTTAGATAGATAATATTTGGGTGTTTTGTTAAGGAGTGGTGCTTTGTTAAGGCACTCCTTGATGTGAAGTCACTGGTTCAATTTGTTATGTATAATTTATTAATTATTATTTAAATGTAGTTGTCTTAGGTTTTATTAAGTGAAAGGGCATGATCAAAGATCATGCCTCTTCACCAAGGGACACCGTGAGGCTGTATTTAAAGCCTTGGTGATTCCCCATTGTAATCATCTCATATTTTCATCAATAATAAATATACTTATTCCAATTTATATGAGTTTTTATACTCCATTGGTATCAAAGCAGTCGATCCTTGGCCTGCAATAGCATTGTTCTGTTATTTTTCATTGTCATACGCTGCAAGAATTCGCGTCCAGTGCGACTGCATATCCCGTTAAAATTTTCCATCAGGTAACTTGTGCGTTGTCACCACCGTGTCATTCCTCCCATCGACAGTTTGACCATTCGTTGCTCTTCCCACACCGTCATCATCACCCTACCGACAGCCGCCACTTCTCGTCTCCCGTTCGCCGTCATCCCATTCATTGCAATCGAACATTTTTTGAAGTCGTCATTCCTCTAGCCACCATTAAATTCTGTCTCATTCACTACAATTGAATCCACTGCTCCCTCTCCGCCTCCCTCAGCCACCTCCCTCCACGCCGCCCTCAGCCTCCTCTCCCCCGCTGCCATCCCTCTGCCATGTCTTACCTCCCACTGCCTGTCTTCTGCTGTCCCTCGTTGTTCATCTGCCGCCGAACTTGGTGTTGCGTTTAATACAGTGATATTAAAGCCTACAGGAAGCTGATATAAATATCCGCATACCCAATATACAGTGAATTAAAATGGGACAAGTTTTTTTTTTTAAACGGTGTGGTGTTTAATACATGGTGACAGGTTCTATTTAGCGGATGAATTTTTTTCAAGGTGATGTCTAAACGGGCCAGGTAATTTTTTTTTTTTAAAAGTGAACGATTTAAAAAAAAATTATAATATATATAGTATATAATTTACAACCCATATCTATATATATATATATATATATATATATATATATATATAATAATAAAATAATAATTATTATTATTATTATTTAAAATAATAATAATAATAAATTATTATTTAAAAAAAAACTGGCAGATAAATATTCACCACCTCATACACGCTCAATGTCTTCATCAATGTCGATGGCTGAATTCCAAAAAAAATTGCTAGATCTTGAGAGTAAGATCAATAATAATTCCGATGACTTCAGTAAAAGATTAGTCGAGCTCAAGGGTACAGTTGCAGGACATTCCAACGACATAAAAAATCTTCAAGATACGAAAAATAAGATAGAAAGACAAATTTGGCTAAATCATAGCGAGGCCACATAAAATCATAGCCAAGAAATGCAAAAGCTAACAGACATCTGCGATAAGATAAATTAGACACAAGGACCAATATTCCCGAATATGGAACATAATCAACAAAACAATTCAACAGATTCAGGGAATTCAGAAGATCATCATGAAAAAACTAACTCTCACAAAACATCATCCCCACACCATCAAGAAGATAATAATGCAAATTTTCAAAATAAGCAACTTTGGAATGCATTTGCTAATCAATACCCCCTTCTCGTTCCACCGGTATCATACCAACGAAGAGCAAAAATTGAGCTACCCAAGTTCGATGGTAATGAAAAAAATAGCATTGCATGGCTTAATAAAGCCGAAGAATATTTTGAGATTTACGACATTAACAGTGATGACAAAAAAATTAAGCACGCTTCCATGAAAATGGAAGGAGAAGCATATAATTGGTATATGTGGTGGAAAAAGACGACGCTTGCTATTAGTTGGACGAAATTTAAGGATGCGTTCTTTAAAAGATTTCAAGGTATAAAGGAAGAAAAGTTTTTTTCAACATTCATCAAATTACGCCAAAAAGGAGATGTGGATGAGTACACTCGACAATGGGAGACCTTAGCGACATGAGTCCCTAGATTGTCAGAATCTCGTTTAATCCAGTCTTTCGTCTCAAGACTTAAAACCCATATACAAGTAGAGCTCGAGCTTCACGATATTACATCAGTAGAACTAGCAAGACAAAAAGAAAAAGCTGCTGAAAAGAAATTTGAAAGGTTATCTTGGTCAAAACCAGAAAGAGTATATTCGAGACGAAGGTTTCCTCAATCTACAAATGTAGATAACATAAAATATGTTCCACCACATCTTCGTGAAGGAGACAAATCTAACATGGAAATTTGAAATACAAAGGATGAGAGAGGGCAAGTGCAAACGTTGTGGCGAAAAGTGGGACCCTAAGCACAGGGTGCTAATGGAAAATATAAAAAATAAAAAAAATCTGTATAATTGTGAAGCAATTAATGACTCTAACAATGATGATTCAGATGTAGAAGGAATGGAAGACACCGTAGAGTTCTCTCCAGAAGTAGATGACGAAAGCATTCCGCAAGTGTCATTATCAGCTATGATAGGTATATCACAACCTCAAACACTAAAATTAAGAGGACATGTTAAGAAAAACAACGTAATGGTTCTCATCGACACTGGCAGCACCCACAATTTTCTAGATTCAACCATGGCCAAAAGACTCAACGTCTTTACTTTTCCCATGCCTAATATGAAGGTAATGGTGGTCGATGGTAAGAAGATTGAGCAGGTAGGGAAATGCCATAAGGTCAAATTACAGATTAAAGACTTTAGTTTAGAATCTCCATTCTATACCGTACCACTGGGAGGAGTAGATATGGTCTTAGGAATTCAATGGCTACAAACCTTAGGTACTTATTCTGCCAACCATCAGAAGCAGTTTATAAGCTTTAAGTGGGAAAGGAAGAAGCACAAGTTATATGGATTCCAAGCACCAGAAAATCAAATCGTATCGTTATCCCAAATGATAAAGATGATTCGAAAAGGAGCGCCAGCCTATATAGCACAATGTCATCAGTTAGAAATGTTATCTACAAAAAGGATCCACAAAGGGTCACCAAAAGTACGAGGACTAGTTCAGAAACACGAAAAAGTATTTCAAGACCTGCCAATGAAAATGCCTCCTAATAAGGAAATCGAACATACAATAGAAGTCAAGGCAGGATCAGACCCTGTTAACATCAAGCCTTATCGCTACCTGCATCACCAAAAGATTGAAATTGAAAAGATAATCCAAGACCTTTTAAAATGTGGGGTCATCTCAAAAAGCAAGAGTCCGTATGCCGCCCCAGTTATATTGGTAAGAAAGAAGGATGGATCGTTCCGGCTATGCATTGACTACAGGGGATTAAATAAAATAACAATTAAAAATAAGTTTCCAATTCCCTTTATCAATGAAATGCTAGATGAGCTACATGGAACAAAATACTTCTCTAAGTTAGACTTAAGGTCGGGCTATTACCAGATCAGAATCAGATTGGAAGATATAATAAAAATTGTGTTCCAAACACACGAAGGTCACTACAAGTTTAAAGTAATGCCCTTTGGGTTAACAAATGCACCAGCTACGTTCCAAGCTACTATGAACGAATTATTTCGTCCATATCTTAGGAAATTTGTACTAGTATTTTTTGATGATATTTTGATTTATAGTAAAACTTGGAAAGAGCACTTGTAGCACTTGGATAAAGTTCTTACGTTATTAGAAGATCATCAGTTTTATGCTAAGAAATCCAAATGCACCTTTGGAAAAGAAGAAGTCGAATATCTAGGACACATAATATCCCATGAAGGGGTAAAAGTGGACCCTTCTAAAATCAAGGCTATAAGGGAAAGGAATAAACCAGTGAATATATCCAAGCTAAGAGTATTCTTAGGATTAACAGGATACTATCGAAGATTTATTAAAGACTATGCACACAGAACTGCACCTCTTACAAATCTTTTAAAGAAAAATTCGTTTCAATGGAATGAAGAAGCAGGAAAGTGTTTTGAAGAATTGAAGGAAGTAATGTCTAATGCACCAGTATTGGCAACTCCCAATTTCTCTAAACCATTTATCATCGAATGTGATGCCTCTGGATTCGATATAGGTGCAGTATTAATGCAAGAAGGACACCCTATCGCTTTTGAAAGCAGGAAGCTCAATAAGCGAGAGCGTCCCAAATCCACATACAACAAGGAAATGCTCGCAATTATGCGCGCATTGGCCAAATGGAGACAATATCTATTAGGGAGTAAATTTTCCATCCGAACAGATCATAACAGTCTTCAGTATCTCCTTCAACAAAAAACACTCTCTGAAGAACAACAAAAATGGATTGAAAAAATTGCCGCCTTCGACATGGAGATATTACATAAGAAGGCAAAAGACAATGTAGTAGCAGATGCCCTATCCAGGAAAGATGAAGAACCAACACTACTTGCAGCCTCGGTTGTTGTTCCTGAATGGCTTAATGAGATTCGAAGTGAGTACACCAAAAATCCAGAAATGTCAGCTATAATCAATAATCTCCCAGGAAATTCAAAATTTGAGTGGAAGAACGATATCTTATGGTACAAAGGAAGAATTTATATAAATTCCAAATCCAAGTTTATATCAAAAATACTCAAGGAATCACATGATTCCATGTCATCTGGGCATGTAGGATATTTTAAAACCTACTACAATACACGTCAGTCCTTCTTTTGGAAGGGTATGAGTCACGATATTCAAAAATATGTAGCAGAATGTGACAAGTGTCAAAGAAATAAAAGTGAAAATATTATGGCACCTGGGTTACTTCATCCCTTAAATATTCCGAATCAGAAATGGGAAGAAATATCGATGGATTTTGTTGAAGGGTTACCTGTATCTGATGGAACGGATAAGATCTTTGTAGTAGTAGATAGATTCACTAAATATGCTCACTTTATTACTATGAAGAAAACAGACTCTACAAAGCAAATTGTTGAGATATTCTGCAAACATATTTATAAACTACATGGATTCCCGAACGTCATTGTGAGCGATAGAGATGCCAAATTTAAAGGAAATTTTTGGAAGGAATTGTTCAACCATATAGGAACCTACCTAAACATGAGCTCAGCTTACCAGCCCCAAACGAATGGACAAACAGAGGTTTTCAATAAATGTTTGGAAGCTTACCTACGTTGTTATGCTACAGAAAAACAAAATAAGTGGGTTCAATGGTTGCATCTTGCTGAGTGGTGGTATAATTCTACTTACCATTCATCGGCAAAAATGACTCCATTCCAAGCTTTATATGGATACGAGCCCCCGAAATGGAAAGATTTCGCTTCAATCCGGTCAAACCTACCAGCAGTTAAAAACCAGTTAGAAGAACACCCAAAAGTCGTCCAAGTCCTAAAAGAAAATATGAATATTGCACAGAATTGTATGAAGCAACAGGCTGACCGCAATCGAACGGAGAGATCATTTAAAGTTGGAGACTGGGTGTTTGTCAAGCTCCAACCATACAAGCAGTTGTCTCTGAAACAAAAAGGGAAACATAAATTAGCTTTGAAGTTCTATGGTCCGTATCAAATCATCAAAAAGATCAGTCAAGTCGCTTATGGTTTGAGCCTTCCCAATACAAGTCGTGTTCACAACGTCTTCCATGTGTCCTACTTGAAAAAAGCACTTGGTGACCATCAATCACCCCAAACGACACTTCAATTTTTGGATGATGAAGGAAGGATCATTTTGGAACCCGAAAGTATCCTATCTACCTGAGAAAAGAAGCTATGCTCTCATGTTATTACGGAATATTTAATCAAGTGGAAGGATTTGCCTTAAGAAGAAGCCTCTTGGGAAACTGAAGCGTTTCGTCAACAACACCCATCGTTACGTATGCTTTGAGGACAAAGCATCTTTAAGAGAGGGGCAATGTTATTTATAATTTATTAATTATTATTTAAATGTAGTTGTCTTAGGTTTATTAAGTGAATGGGCATGATCAAAGATCATGCCTCTTCACCAAGGGACACCATGAGGTTGTATTTAAAGCCTTGGTGATTCCCCATTGTAATCATCTCATCTTTTATCAATAATATATATACTTATTCTAGTTTATCTGAGTTTTTATACTCCATAATTCCTCACCAGATCCGAGTGATATATTGAACATGATAAAAATATAATTCCACCAACGTTACAAAAATAAATAAATTTAATTTCTTGATTAATATTAATTTACAATTTTAAATATTAAATTATTATTATTTATAAAATAGATTAATTAAATTTATTTTTAATGATTAATTAACAATATTTTACCATCTTTAAATAGTATATTATTATTATTATTATAGATTAATTCAACTTATTTTTAACTAATATTATTATAGCAAAATTTATTTTATCATTATAAATTAAAATCAACAAAATTTGTTATTTATTATTATTGAATAAATTTATTTTTATGTTTTTTGGTTGTGTCTCTTCAAATGCTGAAGTTGTTGTTTTTAACCATTGTGAATTAATAATTTATTGGAATAATTTGAACTAGGATTAAGATCATTTCTACCAACTATCATTATAACACCAAAATATATCCAAAACGTCAGCAAGCTAGATATACCAATCTAATAACTTATAATTTAAAAAGAACTAGGGCTTGCATAACTTTGTTCACCTCACATTTATTTATTTATTTAAGATTAAAAAAACCATATATATAAGTGGTTCTCTGTTAAGCTATATATATATATATATATATATATATATATATATATATATATATATATATATATATATATATATATATATATATATATATATATACACTTAAATTTTAATGAGAGAACAACTTAATAGAAAATAAAATAATTAAATTTGAAAAATAATCACTAAAATATTTTGTTTTTTAACAATTACGCCGCAAGGCGTCACTATTTGAAAATAACACCTCAGGCTCTCCTCATTCTTTGGTGTGCATCGTTCGATATTTTGTTGATTTATTAAATTTTTTTTGCCCGTTGAATCGAACTCGTTACTTATTCGCCAAGTGATAGCAAATCTGCCATTGGTTCCGAGGCATGGATCCAACCGCCTTGTTGGAACACCTAATCCTACATGTGTAGGTGTGGAATGCAAAAAGTCACAATGGAGTCCAAGTGACCTTGGAATATGAAACCAAGAGTCACACCATTGTACTATAAATGTACATCTTTGTATAATGGAAAATAAGAAAGCCTCACACTTATCTTTCATTGTTGTTGAGTCTCTTGTGTGTGTGTGTTATTCTCCTCATACACCATGTGTGTGCTTTAACATGGTATCGTAGCAAAGCATTACCGGCCCCGCTTCAACCTTGAGCGGTCATTTGTGTTTTATGGCTCAGGGATATTCTCCAAAAAATCTTGACATTTCAAGTAAGATCTCAGAGAGTTTTGTAGCAAGAAAGCTTTTAAGCCGCCATTCAAAGAAGAGCTAAGAGGAGCAACATTCAAATTCGTGGTAGCATTCAGAATCGATGAAGAAGAGCAAAGAATGGTGGGAATGATTTTACATCTCAAGGTTTTCTAAATTTTGATCTTTTCTCTGCATTTTTTTCCTTTAATTATGGTTTTGAAGAGCTGCTGGAATAGTGTTTTAAAATTGAGTTTCTGAACAAGTTTCTGGATTTTCACTGGAAATATTTCTGAGTTTTCACTGGAAAGATTTCTGAGTTTCTAAACTGCATTTCTCTGTTGCTGAGATATTTTATTGCCTAATATTCTGCTATATTCTAAATCTTTTCTGTTCCTGCTCTACTCTGCTGTTTAAAAATAATAATAATAATAATAAAAACAAAACAAAAAATCACTGCTCTTGGCCTTTCGGCCCTCTCCCTACCAATCCACATTTCTATACACTCCTACCTCAAACTCTGCTCCAACCCCACGCAGCTCACAACTCAAATCTCTCACCCTTGGCCTTTCGGCCCCGCCTACATTCATCCCCGCAACTATCCGCTTCCCCTATGCGCTCCTCCTTACCCACTACGCTCATCGTTTACACTCCGCCTATCTCACGCACAACGCCTCCCCATCAAACTCTACACGCATACTTCTCACACCCGCAAAGATCCAAACTCGCTACACGCCTACCTAAACTCCCTCCAAACGCCCACCCGCCCTCCCCCTCTCCCCGCGAGCTCCCTCTCCGTGGCCTCGCATATCTCACTCCCCTATCCGCTACGCTATCCTGCCCTTTAACCGCGTCTCCACAACGTCGTTAACGCTCCGCTATCTCCTCCTACTGCGGCTTCATTCTAACAGCCCACCTCGCCCCACACCACCAACTCTCGCCTACCCTCTCTTCCCGCCTCTCCCACGCGGCCTATATCTCCCCCTACCCCCTCACATACCTCACTCCCTCCCCGCCATCTCTAGCCACACTCCCACGCCTAACCTAGCCCCATCCTGGCGCTTTTAAATTTTGACCTTTTTATTCCGCCACTTTTAAATACAATCCATTGCAATACAATCCGTCCCATTTTAATACCATACCGCCCCCAACATTATCAATAACGCCTCTATACAATACCACCCATTTTTTTTTAAAATCGATTTTACACTTTAATATATTCTCCTATTTTTAATTAACCCCATTTTAAATTAATTTCCTCCCTTTTAAATTTTTAAATTCCCATCCCTTTTAAATTCCACTTTCTAAATTTTTTAATTCCCTTCCGACATAATACTACCCTTCCATTCCAATTAATTCCCATTAAATTATTTTTAATTAATTTTCAATTAAAAAAAAAAAAAACAGCAGAGAGAGAGAGGAGAGAGAGTTATGAACAGCAGAAAAAGAGGAATGACATGTGAGCAGAATTGAAGAAATGACATGGACTATACATATAGAAGAAGAAAGTGAAATTTGACATTGTGTGATTTTTGACATGAGAGTGATTTTTTGAAGATTTTTACATGAGAAGACAAGTTTGCCATCATTTGAACAGCTCTTTGAAGGAAATTTCAGCTGCTTTAAAGGCCCCTTGCACTAGTGTTTCAGCTGCACATATTTTGCAGAGATATGTATTGAGCTAACATTGTATTTTGAGTGGAATTTGCCTCTTCATTCAAGATTTGAAGTGTATTTGAGTTGTTGGATTGTTGATTGCCCTCCATCATTTGAGGAGCAGATTTTGTACTTTCCATAGTTGGAAGTCCTCTTGAGTCATTTGTATTTCTTGTTGCATCATATTGTAAACGGGTGCATTTTCGGTTGAAGCCGACACCCTTTCATTCATTTTTGAGCCTAAATTGTTGAAAATGGCCAAAATCAATGAGGCATTAATGTTGTTGAATGACCTCATTCATTCAAATGTTCATGATATGATAAAAATGAGCAAGGATGCTCTATGTAACATTCAGAGTTGTTTGCTAGATGCACAAGAGAAGATTGAGTTTTTGCAGTTGGAATCTCAGCTCCAACAAGATGAACTTCAGCAGAAGAGTCACCATTCTGAACCTGTTTCTGTTCAGAAGATTGTGAAAGACTCCCTTCAGAAGAAAGAAGATAAAGTTGCAGTTGATCCACATTCAGTTCCTTGCACTAGAACATATGTACATGCAGATGCAACCACTCAACCTGCACTTCTCAAGCCCATCATCAGACCTTGGGAAGAGCTTGTCCACAACAAGCACCGAACTGGTCTTGGATATGACAAGGATGTGACCTTTCATATTCCAGACTACACCAAGCCCATCATATTTCAGAGTGCCGGATTCCTATATGACAGTTCACCTGCAGTTGTTCCAGATCCTGTTCCACAACAACATCAGATTGTAAAATGCCAACACTGTGATCGAGTTGGCCATATGAAAGATCACTGTTTTGATCTTCATCCATGCAAGCATTGTGGTCGGCACACCCATTCTTCAGACAGATGCTTCAGAAACAAGCCTCCTACAAGAACAAAGATTCATCTTGGATGGATCGCTTCTTGGCAATGGGCATCAGCAGCCAAGAAGATGTTTACAACACATGTTAGAACTTGTTCACGGATATTGAGCAAACTTGCAGTTGAGTTTTCGCCATCATCTCACCTTGTCCCTGACAGGGGGAAAATGGTGGTCATGTACAAGCTTCGACGACAGATCAAGCGAGCCTGAGCCACAATCTCTCATTCCATGTTCAGAGTTGTAGCCAGCAGTTCAAGCGAGCCTGAGCCACAATTCGTCATTCCGGATTCAGAGATGTAGCCAGAGACACGGATGCCCATGAGCATGCCTTCGGTTGGTGGATAACGTAAAACCATCATCTTTGGTTGGTGGATAACCTAAAACCATCATTTTCGGTTGGTGGATAACCTAAAACCATCATCTTTGGTTGGTGGACAACCTAAAACTACCACAGGTAGTAGACCTCCCTTCTTTTAGGTTGAAGGTCTCCATTTTTTATGAGGGACAATTCCTCTAGCAGAAGCCTTCAGCTTCTTGCCAGTTTTGGAAGAGTTCCGGGAACTGCAACAAGTTTTGCGTTCCAGTGTTTGTGGTCATCCTAAAACCACCTCTTTTTTCCAACATTTCGGAGAGTTGATTCAGCCCAAGTGCTGCCATGTATACTTTGCAGATTTGTATTACAACTCTTTTCTTGGACTCACACATACCCCTTCGGATTAAGGGGGGATGTTGGAACACCTAATCCTCTATGGGTCGGTGTGGAATGCGAAAAGTCACAATGGAGTCCAAGTGACCTTGGAATATGAAACCAAGAGTCACACCATTGTACTATAAATGTACATCTTTGTATAATGGAAAATAAGAAAGCCTCACACTTATCTTTCATTGTTGTTGAGTCTCTTGTGTGTGTGTGTTATTCTCCTCATACACCATGTGTGTGCTTTAACATGTTGTTTAACAACCCTCATCAAATCAGGTTAGTTATTAAAGTTCGTTATGAGATTGATCAATCCATCCTCACCATCCCCACTCACATTCGCCATTCGCTGCGCATCTGCTTCTGCTGGTCTTTGTCGTATGAAACAATTTCTTGTTTTTCAATTGATAATGATCTAATTGAAAAACTTTCAGTTTTCGTACATCCATGAGACCAATATGAGGGTTCACTACCATGTTTTGAGATTGCATAATCAACATTTGATTCGGAGAAACTAAAATTTGGCTCTGGAATGCTCTTTCTCCTACGCGTAGATCTCCACCCTATCTCTTCATTTTTGGTGGATTTTCTTTGAGACCTGACACGCTTTGGTGGTGTTACAAAATGTTCATCTGAAAGAGAGTCAACACTCCACCCTGACTCTTCATTTCTGGAGGTTTTTATTTGAGACCTCACACGTTTTAGTGGTTTTACAAAATATGCATCTGAAACAAAGTCAGGACTGTCCACATTTTTGATAGATTTATGTGACGCTGTTGTTGTTCTCCTTTGTTTACTGGTAATTTTTTTGCGATGCAGTGTTTTTTTTCTTCTTGTTTTGGATGGATCCTTTACTTATAGATGCCCTTTTCTTTTTTGTCTTCAACTTCCGAGTGCCCGATCTCTTGGATTGTATTACGTGTTTTGTTTTGGAGAAATTGCAGCTATGACTCAAGCAAGGATTTGATGTTGAAAAAAAAGAGGGCAAACATTACTAATTTAGCAATGATTTAGTCTTTATTAGGAATTTTTCTTTTGATTTAGTCGGAATTGATAGGCATAATTGTTTGAATCCCAACACACCGAATATATTTTGTGAATTAACAGAATGACGTGGCTTTGTAATTAGTTGAGAGTTGGTTTGTAGTTGACTTGTAGAAAAATGGGCGTTTAACTGCATCATGTTTCGTATTGGTACTTCACTATTACTTACCCAATAGATTGGCCCCGCTGCGCCTCTAGGAAAAAGGAAAGTTTCACTAAAGTGGTTTGTAAATCATTATCATTCTAAGCTGTAATAGATGTTTCTTTGTTTTGGTTTAGATTTTTTCTACTTTGGCAACCAAACTGATCGTTCCCATGTGAGATCTGTACATTTCCGTGATGTGATTTTACATGTTTTTTTGAGTTTGACTGGAGTATTAAAAGTCAAAAGCAGTTTGGATAAATGCAAGAAGAGGAAATGGATGTTCACATTCACAAAAAACATGTCCACAAAGCCTTTTATTATCTATAATGCTAAGTATCCTAGAAATATTAATGAATTAAAGGTCTACAAACGCGTTATGTTTTAAAATTTTTTTGGGGATTACTTTTATTCTATATAAATAAGATTTTGTCCTTGTATTTTCATTTATCAACATATATTATTATAAGTATGGATTTAATATAAGTTAAGAGAGATTAAATTTCTTTAAGTCCAAACTTTTTTAGAAGTCAAAATACAATACTACTTTTTATTGTTTAAATTGTAATTTTGAATGCTAAATAGAGTATATATTGAACTAAATAAACATTTTAACAATAAACTTATTTTTTTCATGAATTATTTTTTTAAATGATATATAATATAATTGACATTAAAATATTTTACATAAGCTATACAAAGAAAAATTTTATCATGCAAATTAAAATGATTTTTTTATTATTAATGTAATTTTAAGTATATGTCAATATTAATTCATAATAAAATTTTATTGATAACCAACGTTGAATATTTTTTATATACAATATTAAAATATTTTATTTTAACAATTTTTTGTTATATATAGATATATACTAAGATAATATCTTACTAACACATTTTGTTTACTTCTAATTATTTCCCTTTGCTTCTACATATATTGAGACATGGTATTTTCTTCATTGGGTAGTACATATATTGTGCAATTTACTTTGAAAATATTGGTTGCTACTTATTTTAGGTGTAATTAACATCTCAGCTTCCGAGTCCTAATTTTATGATTTACTCAGTTTAGTTGTTTGATAAATGCTAGGTATTACCACCCTCTCTGGGTTGTTGGCAGCATGATTTGTCCAATTACAATATTTAGTTTATTCTGGGGATTATTATTGTACTTACAGTTAAGTAGATAAGAGGCATAGTGCGAGGTTGCATGGTGTTCTTTAATTAATGGAATGGTTAGATGTAACCTCCACCTTGGTTTCTAAATCATCGTTTTCATTTATAAACTAGAAGACTCTGCAACAGCATGCCAAGGTTCCCTCATTTTCATTTATTAATAAGAAAAGTCTACAACAACCTGGAAAGATTCAGAATTTTGGTCACTAGAAAATCAAATGTAACTATACATGAATCATAGCTACACACAACCTTTCTCTGTGGCCATGACAGGTCCATTTTTAATAGATATTCTAAGATCAATATAGTACATATTTATTATCATTTGTGAAATGAATTGCAAGTGCCATTTTCATTATAAATTTAAACAATGGTCTAGATAAGGTTCGTGCCTTTGTAGATTTATATGTCACATTAAATTATTGTACACTTAACCCATAATTCCATTGAAATTGTAAGAACAAGTTGTACAAAATCAGGTGTATAACACTATTCAGAGGCCAAACAAAGTAATTGTAAATAAGTGGGTAACTATTATAATGTTGAACTACTGTAAATAAGTGTGTAACTATTATAATGTTGAACTTTAATGACTGGCAATAAACTATTCATTTTGGGGAATCTTTCATTTTTATAGCAACATCGTCTCAGGTTATTCAACATTGAGAACTTTTGAAGTAGGTTGTTATATATTTGAATTTATCTTTTTGGTTCACTCAGTTGCTACATCTAGTAGTCGTTGTCTAATGGTGGCCTCATGGGAACCTCATCTCAAGAAGCTAGGAAAGAGGAGGGGGATTAAGGGGAAGTAATCCCTGTTCTCTTTCTTGCGAAGTTTTTGAGATTTTAAGTTGTATTTTATTTGTGCTTTAGGCATTGTCTTCACATGTATTATATGATGAAATTTGCTTCTATTGTTAAATATGGTTAGAGCTAACTGTTAGTATGATTCTTTCGTCGTAAAAGATCACTTTAGCTATGCATATCAAGTAGCCCTAACATCAAATATGGCTGCAAAATATCCTTAAGTTTGCTGCATAAAATTAGATCTAAGCATAAAAGATATTAAGCAGATAAGATACAAAATGGCTCCATGCATCCAATGAACAAGACAAGAACAATGTATAAAAAGAATATTATATTATATTAAAGAATGGGGCACCTGAGAGGAAAACAAGAAAGGTGTTTTCCAGTTCTCCTCAGTGGGATGGGTTCTTGGAAGTCCTCAGTGTTTCAGATCTAAAATTCCTCTCTTTGGTTAATATGGAAAACCCTAACAAACATGGAACTCAATGGGAGTTCAAAATGCAAACAAATGGAAATGGTGACCAAGAGTAGATCTAGTGTGATCTAATGCAATGGAGGTGACTAATGAATGGGGAAAACCTTCCTATTTATAACAAAATATTGGGGTGTTCTAGAACTCGGTGCATGAATAAAATATTATTAATCACATTCTAGAATCACCCTTTAAGAATATTTTATTATATTTGTTGGAGGGAAAAGGGTTTTTGACTTGGGTCAATTCCTTTATTTATAAATAACAAATAAATAAATGATTTATTTATTATTTTGAGGGAGATGAGGGGAATATAATTAAATAAATAATGGTTTATTTAATTATTTATATGTGATTTAGTCAAATTTAACTAAGAATATTATTTAAATAATGATTTAAATAACTTATTCTTGGGAAATAATTAAATAAATAATGATTTATTTAATTGATTACCTTGTTTTGGGTTAAATATGACCAAGAAACGTAAACAAATGTGGTGAAAGCAATTTTACTTGGGGTAAAATTGGTCTTACATGGTGTACTTGGGTTCATCTAATTGAAAATGGGTTAGATGACCAAAAAATGGTGTAACACTAACAATATAGATTTTAGACTAAAATGAAAATTAGATTCCTAGCTATTAATAACATCACGTGTCTAGAGTTTTGTGGTGTTCTCTATATGATCGAATTCGATAGTTGTTTATACTCTTTTTCAACTATGCTCATTTTTTCAATGTTTCTTTTTCAATAATGATTCATATTGGACACTTAGTACACTTGACATCGTTGTGTCACTCTGGTTATCACAGTCTTCATAAATCAATTATTTGACACATTTTTGTACTTAGCAGCACATTTTTATTAATTCTACATAGCATTATTTGGTGTCGTTGGCATGATTATAGTGCTTCTAAATCCTTGTTTACCGAGTGATTCAGTTGTCAATAGTTGTTTCAAATAATTTTTTATATATCTTGCATTTGGAGAATAAATGATTGCAGATTGAACAATCTTTTTATATAACTTTGCTTTTAATTACAAATAAAAATTGGGACAGGGCATAATCTTTTTTCCTGCTTTTACTAAAATTGACCAAAATCACTACAGATATTTTGCTTAGCAACTATTAGATCTCTTTAAGAATCTTACGACGTTTCCTTTGAAACATCTAGTAATAGTACAATTACTAGTTTAAAGAAAAAACTCATACTATTTTAAATAAATAATTGCAGGTAAAAAAGTGAAAAGCTATAATTCAAAAGCCCTTAATATTTTTTGGATGAATCATGGCCATTTCTCCCTT
Organism: Pinus albicaulis; assembly: GCA_034641835.2. Classification (NCBI taxonomy): domain Eukaryota; kingdom Viridiplantae; phylum Streptophyta; class Pinopsida; order Pinales; family Pinaceae; genus Pinus; species Pinus albicaulis. The sequence continues at coordinate 56,236 of JAXQQM020093016.1, read as the reverse complement.
TTTTCTTTTTGAATTCTTGTATTAGCCCATTATTTTGCTGGGAACTAAGCCAAATTCGTGTCATAGTTACAACTAAAACTGTGAGATTGCAAACAAATGATGCATTAAAACATTGGGAAATTAAAGTTGAACAAAACACAAGGATATGGGAATAAATCAGACAAGGATGGATTCTAACTTAATGTTGACTCGTGCATTGCATCGATTTCAATTTATTTTAACACTGGTCATTGCAAACATTATGCATTCAATTTATTTCAACCCTGCTAGTTGCAACACATTATAAATTCATTGACGTTGCAGGTTGTTGTTTCAAAAACTTAATACTTTAATATTTATACCGGGTAAGGGACCAGCCGTACCCTGCAACTACAATGTAATAATATATACTTATAGCTCATATAAATAAAATGGGAAATCGATAAAAATAATCCGTAGTCTAACTGGACTGCCTTTTTGCCCTAAAAATCATTGAAATTCAGGTAAGACTTTAAGAAATTTCGGCAAGGATTTTTGTAAATCCAGGTTATAGTTATCAATCTTCAATATTTTGGGTGCCCTAGAAGTTTTCAATGGTGTTGAATCCATTTCCACCATCAAAAACATGATTCAAACACTGATATTGCAAGATTTCTGAAAAAAAAAATTGCCCGGATTCCAACCAATTTTTACCGTCCAGGCAATTCCTCTGGCTAATTAGACAACTCCTAAAAATAATAGATGAAATAAGGCAGAATGAAGACCATGAAGAAGATCGGTAGAAGAATGGCTTCGAAGAAAGGGCAGGACAGATGGCGAATGTCATTTCCTTTGTATATATATTTATTTTTTTAATTATTATCACAGCTATGGTGGATAGCTCATTTGACAGGACATTTGTGCGGATGACATAAGAATGAACACATGGCATGCTTACATGGCATGATTTTATAGGTATTGGAAAAACAATGAAGGCTTCGAAAGTAACCTCCTTTTAAAGAACGCCTTCTGTGTAATTACCGTATCAAAACTAAATTGTTGTAATTGCTAGTTTTTGAAAAAAATTATGGTTTATTTTTAGATCTAATTTGATTAGAATCTGGCATGGATTCATTGAAACAATAAGTTTGATTGGCGAAATTTGCACAACAGAAATGAGCAAGGGGTTTTTGAGGGTGCTCGATTCTTTTTTGCAAGCAAAAAACCAATTTAAACAACAAAAATCAAGATCTAGCCACAAATTTTTCTGCTTATTTCAGGCCAAAAATCTAGGAAACTCCAAAAAGTCGCACTTAAAGACATCTCCATAAAAAAATGTGTACTCTAACTATTCTATATTTTAAGAATTTTTTAAAAGAGATCTAATAATATAATTTCTCTTCATATCATGAATTTTCATATGGATTTTATGGATTTTCTATACATATTTTTTTGGTATGGATTTTATGGATTTTATATACTTTTTTTTGGTATGGATTTTTAGGATTTTTCAAATGGTGTAGTTTAACTATTCTATATATATATTTTTTCATCTAAGGTTTAATAATATAATTTTTTGGTTAAATTATAAAAAAAAATTATTTTAGAAAAATTCATAATTTTTATTAATGAAAATAAAAATTACATTTTGTACACTTTGTGTATATGAAATTCCGAGTCAAGAAATGTCCAATATAAATATCAATACATAGGGCACATAAGCCCATTGAAAAACCTCATGTAGATCCATTGTAAAAATACCACAATAAACAAAATTACATTAAAAAGCACCCGTTTACAACACCCAACAAATAGAGGGCCAAAGAACAAAGCAGAAAAGTACTCTAAAGGCTACAAAGAAATGAGGAAAATGCGGCAAAATCCAAATAATATTAGAAGCCCTCATCACCAGCTTCGGAGGGAAGAACGTCATAAGAAATAAGAACAAAAAAAAAGCCACAAAGCACAAAGGAAAGTCGCGACAACCAATATGAAACCCACTAGAACTAAAAAGAAATAGGGCATAGGCTACCTAGAAAGCCCCAAAAGCTTCACAGAAGTCGTAACAAACCCTAGACATATGGCAACATCCATGACATCAATGACATCATCAACAAATGAAGAGAAAAAGAGGCATGAACGAGGGGACGAAATAGAAAGAGGGCCTCCTTGACCCCACTCCCTCAACTCCCTTTGGAATGATAAATGAGGAAACAAGATGAGCATCACTGGAGGAAAAATCGTCGACAAAAGAGAAATAAACGAGAACCGTAAGCCAAACTGCAAACGCACAACAAGCCACCAATAAAATGTCACAACCTGCACAAGAAGAACTAGGGGGTGGCAACACAGACACCCAATCAACGATGACATACTAGGAAGTTTCAGCAGTAAGCAAAGGCAACAACAAACTTGTGAGGTAAAATAAATGAGCAAGATGGAGGGCTGCAGCAACGAGGGTTCCTGCCCCGAAGCTAAATTATATATTTTTGTTATTTAAAAAATATTTTTAATATATAAATGGATTTAGTGTTTGAAAAATTCCATACACTTAAATTATGTAGATTTCAAAATTTTTAATTTCAATCAATTTATATTAAATTATGAGTAAAATTAACATAAAGAAATAAGGATCTAGAGAATCAATAGAATGGAATTTTTTATTAAATGAGGCTCATGTCCAAATGCTCATGAAAAATACATGACAATTTCCCATTATATAGCATAATAACTCCTACTCAACTACAATTGTCTCATATTGAAAACAACCAGTTCTACACAATCTAGAACATTCATTTCTCTATTAACTCTAAGTCTCCCTCTTAATGGAGAAATGAATTATTTATCACATCTACCTTGTCTCTAGACATAACATAAATTTATATTTTCCTAGAGGATTAGTAAAGATGCCTATCACGGTATCATTTGTATTACAATAGATCAGATTATTTCCTTTGACTGCATTTTTTCTCCTACAAAATGATGTTCTGTTTCAATGTGTTTCGATCTTGCATGATAGACTGGTTTGCTAGTTTGATAGAGATTTGGTTGTCACATGTGATGATTGTTGGTCATTCTTATTTTTTTCTCCCATTTCTTCAATAATTCTTCTTAACCAAATTTCTTCACAAATTTCATTGCATAAGGCCTTGTACTTAGCTTCAGTGGAAGAAAAATAAACAATTGGTTGTTTCTTGTTGTTCCATGGCACAATACCGGATCCAATACTAAATTCATACCTAAAGGTGGACATCATGTCATCTAGATCTCCTACCCATTCAGAATATGAATAATCCATCAACTCAACATTCAAATCATTAATACACTTAATACCAAAATTTTCAATCTCCTTCAAATATCGGAGGAATCTCTTAGCTGCTCTCTAGTGACTTTCATGTGGCTTAACCATGAATTGAATAAGTATACTAATTGAATATGAAATATTTGGCCTGGTTGTAGTTAAATAAGTTATACTTCCCACCAATTGTCTATACAATGTTCCATTCATGTCTTCTGTGTCATCATCATTATTGAGTGTAACATTTTGTTCCAGTGGTGTAGATATTACTTTACATCCATTCAGATTGAATCTCTTGATGAATTTCTATGTTTATTTACTTTGTGTAATAAAGGTTCTACCATTATCTCTCCAAACTTCAAGGCCTAAACAATAATGCAACTCTCCAAAATCCTTCACTTCAAATTCCTATGACAAACTATTTTTTATCTTTTCAAATCTCTTGGTATCACTTCATATTATGATAAGATCATTAACATATATGGAATCAATACAACATGTCGCTTGTCATCCCTCATGATGTAGAGATTTGGATCTCTTTTACTTTCAAAATTTTTTGAGAGAAGAATTTATCAATCTTCAAATACCAAGATCTCAGTGCATGTTTGAATCCATATAGTGCTTTCTTTAACCTACAAATCAAATTATATTCTCCTTGGTTAAAAAAACCTTGTAGCTGAACAAGATATACTTCTTACTTTAGTTCTCCACTTAGAAATGTTGACTTGACATCTAACTGATTGAGCTTCCAATAATGCTTAGTTTCCAATGCAATCATAATTCTAATGATGTTCATTTTAGCTACATGTGCAAAGATTTCTTCATAATCTATCCCTTCTTTTTGTGAATAACCTTTCTCTACCATGTTAGATTTATCTTTATAAATAGTTCCTTCCACCTTATATTTTGTTTTGAACAACCATTTTGAGCCTATGGGAACTTTTTCTTTAGGAAATTCTATCAATTCCCATGTATCATTTTTAATAATAGAATCATATTCTTCCTTCATTGCATTTATCTATTTTTCATGCTCATTACTTTCTTCAAAGTTTAAAGGTTCTATGAAATTCATCACTTTAGTCATCAAGGCATAGTCTTTATACCTTATTGGTAACTAAATTTGGTGTGATAACCTTCTTGGTATTTCATTACTTTCATCCCTCCTCCTAATGTTTGGTGCTTCATTTCCTCCTCTATTAATGTTCTTTTACTGCTTGAGATGTGCATATCAACTTCTTCCACTTATTTATGCTCTTTTTTGTGTTCAACCTTGTCTTTGACATTGTTAAAGTCATGAGGAATATGTCATGCATCATAACGATCTTCCCTATGACCTCCATATGCAAGTTCATGAAACAAAACATCTCTACTTGCAAAAAAAATATGTTTATAAGGATCAAATATCTTATATGCTTTATGATTAGAACCGTTGTGAAAATTTCTGAATTTTACTTTTATGCAGAAATCTACTGTTAGATCTAATTATGCTCCTCCTACTTAATTAAGTTATTAACTGAAGAATTCAGGTTAATATTGAAGCAAAACACATAACAAACTTTCACCAATTCAGATCTAGAAAAAGTACATGCACACATAGACAAAGTGACACAGTGATTTTCTGAACAATAGTCCCCAGAAAACCCAATGCAGAAAAACTAGTCTCTGGCTGTTGGAGGGTTTTATTATTAAGAGTATTTCTGAATACAGCAAATTTGGGTTCCAGATTTGGAAAAACCGATCGAGATAATATAGATCTGCAACTCAAAGGTTGTTCTGAAGCCAAAATATTGACTGATCCACATCCTCAAATAGGATTTAAAGGACTCAGCCAAAATTAGGCCCTAGAAACCCCAGCGTTGCCCTTGAAGCCCCTGCGTCAGACCTTGCAGCCTTTGCGTCCCTCAGTGATGGCCTAGAAAGGGTTGCGTAACCCCAAATTGGGTGATGCAGTCCCTACGCTACCCCTAAGGGTCTTTGTGTAACCTCTGAGGGTTTCCAACTGCCTTACGTTGCCCTGGAAGTGACTGCGCAGAACCTGCGTAGCTGAAGTTGCCCCTACGCTGCGCAACTGTTGCCCTCTTACTGTTGATGCTCCTGCTTCTCTGTGCTGCCTTTCTGAAGATGCTCTCTGTCTCTTGCTGATTCTAGACACTCGGATCAGATCATCCCCTTTTTCTAAACTCCCCTCTCTGCAGCTGAAGAAATTCTGAGAATTCTTAGCAAACCACGCCCTAGAATCTCAGCTTAGCTTCAGTGCTTTGCCTTTGTGTGTCTTTACAAATGACCCCAAGCCTTTCCTTTATACTTTTCTCATTGGGAAATAAATGGCCATGATCAGATCTTGAATCAATGACTAAGATTAAAAGAAAGCTTGATCCATGTGACTTTAGACAATTTCATCACATGTTTAATTTAATTAACTTTAATTCTTTAATTTTCCTAAGTTTAGACGTAGGAAATACATTAAAATAATTAATTGATTAAATATCTCCTAAACCAGATGAAATTTCCCGAATCCCTTTCTGGGTCTTGTAGATCATATGTACTCTAGTCCCTCCACAAATTTTGGGACCTAGAGCACATCTGATGCTACCCCCAATACACAAAATCTCAACACTCCCTCTTAGCACTGAGTGTGCTCTAGCAATAATACATCACACCATGTATCACAAGATTTTGGGCACTAGTTTCTGTGTTGTTGATGCTTGGCCTACTGCCACTCAACTTTGCACTGCTATTGCCATTCTGTATTACTTCCCATGACGTTGTCACCGCCACTACCACATATATACTGCAGGTCCCTCTCAATCTACTACATCTGTGTTGCCTATAGCACTACTGCTGCTAATTTTTGTACTGCAACTTCAGTTGTTGAGAGAAACAACTGAATCTCCTACCCAATATTTGACAAACAAGTAGGTGGGTTGCAACCTCATCACTGAAGCTGCATCCTCATCACTGAAGCTCCATAGACTGTTGATCTGTGCTGACATCTGAAGGATGATGCACAAATATAGCTTTGCACTGCGTAGACTCCCTCCACACTTCTCAACCCCTTGTGCTGAAATTTCTCACGCTGATGTTGTGTTGTGTTGTCCTCCTGAAGCCTCCACGCTACTATATCTCTGATCTGCCTAAGCATCTCTACTCTGCGCTACTGGAGTCACATCAGCCCCTACGCTGTTGGTGCCTCTACGATGTTGCTGCATCTGCACTACACTGCTCCTTGCATCCTTCAGATTTTCCTATGCTTCTTCCGTGATCTATGCACTCACTGCTCCACTTGTCCCACTATTGCCTTGAGGCTCCCATAGCTCGGATGTGATCCAAGAGATGAGCTGCTCAAGTATCCCACCGTCAACTTGTAGCTGCTCTACAGATCCATGTAACCCTCTTTTGTGGTTCATGAGCACTCATGGCTGCATCATATTCTGACCCATCATCCACCACAACAGCCTTGGAAGAAGAAGCTTCCTTGTCCTTTTTCTTCTGACGACAATTGCTAGCAAAATGTCCTAATTCACCACACTGGAAGCACTTGATATTAGATATATACTTATTCTTATTTCCCTACTTCCTCTTTGATGCCAAGGCTGCATCTTCTTCATATTCCTTCTTCATTTTGCTCGATCCCGTATTGCTTCTTAGTGATTCTGTGGAATTCTTCTTGACGCATGATTTCCCACAAGCTGTCCCAGTTTGGGGGGTCCGCTCTACCCAAGATACTTTGGACAAAGGTTTCCTACTCATCTGTGACTGCATTGAGAACAATTCTGACCATCACATAATCTTCCACCTTAGCGCCCATGGCAGTCAACTGGTCTCTAATCAACTTTAATCTGAAGAGGAAATGTTCCATGTCTTCCCCCTTGGTCATCATGAATGACCGCATCTGAGTCTCCAACAACATCTTCCTTTGGACGGATTTTCCCTCATATTGGGATGCTAAGGCCTTTCACATTTCATTAGTTGTTTTCTTCTTAGCTATATGTGGGATAATATGGTCCTAAATTCCATCCATTATCAGCTGCTTGGCATGTCTAATAGCTTCATTATGCTTCCTCAGGAGATCTGCATCGGTCGGAGTGGCAAGAACCTGTTATGCATGGTCTCTTAGATGATTTTCCTCTAGGACTATCAGGATCCTACCCTTCCAAATTGAAAATTTGGAAAGGCCATCCAATCTGTCCTGATCACACAGTCCATAAGGAGCCATCTGCTTAGAAATTATTTGGAGATCCCTTTCTCCTTGATAGAGATTTGGATCTAAGGTCCTTGGCGAAACAGACACCTTCTACTCCCTCTAACAACTAATTTCCCTTCTTGGAAATATTTCAAATCAATAATTATTCAACTCTCTTCGATCGATCGATTTGCAAGTTTATTTGGCTAGAAGATCTCTAAGAAGTTGATATCCTCCCGCTCTTTGTCACTAGTTCTTAGGCTAAAAATTTGAAAACTTCAGAAATTTAACCCCACCAGCACCTTCTAAATTTCTGCAGATCTGCTTCAGGCACTTCTAGATCTGACAGCTTCAAATCTGCGTCACCTTAGCTGGATTCAGACAATCCCAGCACTGCCTTTGCGCTTCCTTTGCGTGGTAAGTGCGTGGGCCTACTGGGAGACAACATAAGACAACGTCACCGTACCCTCTGCGCGAGTCTGCTTCCTCTGAAACTGCATTGTACCTTAAGATCTAGCCTTCTGCTGCTGCTACTGCTCTTCCTACTAATTTCTGCAGCAAGATCCTTTAATCTTCTACTGTGACCCTCCTAGATTTGCAATTTCTCTAATACGAGGTGAAAATTTCAGAAAGTTACTTTTATGCATAAATCTATTGTTAGATCTGGTTATGCTCCTCCTACTTAATTAAGTTATTAACTGAATAATTCAGATTAATATCAAAGCAAAACACATAACAGCCTTTCACCAATTCAAATCTAGAAAAAGTAAATGCACACATAGACAAAGTGACACAGTGATTTTCTGAACAATAGTCCCTAGAAAAACCCAATGTGGGAAAACTAGTCTCTGGCTGCTGGAGGGTTTTATTATTAAGAGTATTTCTGAATACAACAAAATAGGTTCTAGATCTGGAAAACCCGACAGAGATAATATAGGTCTGCAACTCAAAGGCTGTTTTGAAGCCAAAATGTTGACGGATCCACACCCTCAAACGGGATTTACAGGACTCAACCAAAATTAGGCCCTAGAAACTGCAGTGCTGCCCCTGAAGCCCCTGCATCAGCCTTTGCATCCCTTAGTGCTAGCTTGGAAAGGACTGCGTAACCCCAGAATGGGTGACACAATCCCTATGCTGCCTTAAGGGTCTTTGCGTAACCTTTGAGGGTTTCCAACTACCTTATGCTGCCCTGGGAGTGTCTGCGCAACACCCGTGTAGTTGAAGTTGCCCCTGAGTTGCACAGTTGCTGCCCTCTTGCTGCTAATGCTTCTGCTTCTCTGCGCTACCTCTCTGAAGTTGTACTCTGTCTCTTTCTGATTCTAGACACTGGGATAAGATCATCCCGATTTTAGAAACTCCCCTCTCTGCAGCTGAAACACTTCTGAGAATTCTTAGCAAACCACACCCTAGAATCTCAGCTTAGCTTCAGTGCTCTGCCTCTGTGTGTCTTTACAAATGACCCCAAGCCTTTCCTTTATACTTTTCTAGCCCCTCCAAAAATTTTGGGAGTTAGAGCACATCCGATGCTACCCCCAATACAAAAAATCTCAACAACCATAACTAATGAAAATACACTTAATTATTTTGGCATCAATTTTTCTTCTATATTCTTTCAAAACACGAGAAAAGGATTTGCTTCCAAATATCCTTAAATGGTTTATTGTTGGTTTATAATCATAAAGAGATTGAAAGAGAGTCTTACGATTTAAACTTTTTATTGGACTTATACTTAAATAAACTGAAGTACTACTAGCTTCAACCCAAAAATCATTGGTAAGATTTTGACTTTTCATCACGCTCCTCGCATATTCCACGAAGGCTTTGTTCTTCCTTTTAGCTACTCCATTCTGTTGTGGAGTATGTGGCATTGTCTACTGTTGTATAATTCCATGGGCTTTCCTGTATTTGAAAAATGCATATTCTCCTCGTTGATCAAATCGAAGGATCTTAATGTAGTTTCATGTTTTCTCCTCAATCAAGTTTTTAAAATCCTTAAAATATTCAGATACATCACTCTCAAACATCACTCTTGTTTCTCATGAAAAAAACTCAAGTATTTTTTGTGCAATCGTAAACAAATCTCAAGAAATAATATGCTCCTCTTAATGATCTAATATGAATAGGCCCACACACATATGTATGCAAAAGTTCAAGAATATCCCTTTTTATTCTATTTATATGAGTAGGGAATTCTTTCCTATGCATCTTCCCTAATGCACACCCTTTACATACTAAATATTCATTCCTTAACAATGGAAGTCCCTCTATCATTATCTATTTTTGTAGTAGTAATAAACCATGGTAATTAAGGTGGCTGTATCTTTTATGTCAAAGAGCTTTTGTTATAATGGTTGTGGATGCAAACACCTAATGACATTTGTTTGTCCCATCAAAGCTTGTATAAGACTCCAATTATCACTCCTCTTTCTGTTATGTTGTAGCTATCTTGTATATCCTTGATAACACATTGCGACTTAATTCTATTTTGAGATTATTATCTATAATGGTGGACACATAGATTAGATTCTTCTTAATTCCAAGGCCATACATCACATTTTGTATTTGTATTACACGACCATTTGGTAAATTTACACTTACATCACCATAACCTTTGATTTCATGAGATCGGTTATCTCCTAGAGGGATGTGAGTACCATTATTATTTTCATGATAGGTATAAAACCTTTTTTTCATGTCATATGAATTGAAGCACCCAAGTCAATAAACCGTACATTATCATAATCAATTTCTGCTAATCAGGAAGCATTTGAAATGAATAATATGAGATTAGTGAGATATCACTAAGTGAGACTTCTTGATCAAGAAGATTGTATGAATTCTATGCTTAGACTCATCAAATTTCTTTTTTATTGCAATCTTTAGCAAAGTGTCTAGGCTTACCATAATGGAAGCATAAATCCTTCCTCTTCATATAGATATTTCTCCTTGGTGATGTTTTGCCTTAATGTGGTTTTCATTGTGACTTTCCTCCTTTGTTATTGTCTCATGAATTTCGTTTGTATGGTTGCTTTCCTATGGTTATCCACGCCAAATCTGAAATTTAAGATCTTCCATTAATATTCTTCCTTCTTCTTCTTCTTACAAGAGAATACCTATTAACTCATCAAAGGTAGGAGCTTTTTCCCTAGCTGAAATTCCAGTGATAAACATATGATAATCATATAACATCCCATTCAATGTAAATTCTACTAGATGACTGTTGGAAATATTTTCACTAATAGTGCACCAAGCTTATCAAAAATTTCTTTGGGTGTAAAAATAAAATCACCAATATTTTCATTTACCTCCATCTTAATTGACAAAAGATTATTTAAAATAACACTATTAATATTGGGAGTTTCACACAACTTTTTAATTGTTTCCTAGGTTTCTTGAGATGTAGCAAAATCCCTTATATGTGGAATAATATTATCCTTTACGGGCATTTGCAACTTTGAACTAAAGCTACTAGTGTTGTCGATTTGGTTTCATGTCCTGATACTATTTGACCAAACATTAGATCCTTCCATCAACGTCTGCAACTTAAATTTCCACTATGTGTAATTTTCTCCATATAGCTTTATAGACTCATTTAAATATAAATCAAATGTATTCTAGATTTTTAAATAAAAAATACCAAATATCCCAAATTCAAAATATCATTCACCATATCTAAATTTAAATGTACCAATTTCTGCAATATCCAAAAAATAGATAAATCCTTCTTTTCTCCTCATAACTATCCTGGTTTGCTCCTCCTATTTTTAAAATAATATATTTATATCATATTTAGCGCCACACTTAAAAAATATATGTAAAATACCAAAAAACCTTTTTCATCCATCACATATATTCACAAACCTCTTTCATTGTTGTTGAATGCATTAAATATTCGACAATGACTCCATGAAAATATATCTAGTGTTGGTTGTGGTTTCCTTACAACTCAGTGGAAGTGACTTGGCTCACTTCATCTCGTAAAGCCTCACAAATATGAAATCTTCATGCGTTGGACCTTATTCTTTCACAATCCACTTTGCTTGAAGGTTTTAACTTTATACAAAAATTACTTGGAAACAAATTCTTAAAAAGAAAACATATAGAATGGAAAAAACAAAAAATATAACTTAGAATTTTCTCCCAAAACCAAAAATAGGGAAAACCAAATTTATTTTTCATTATATTCATTTCAATGTTACAATACATTATATACATGTTGATGCATTCATAAACTCCCAATCCATTAACCTTGGATTAGAACTTAATTGTAGTTCCCATGAATGGATCTACAAAATATTATAGAAAAAAACCATCATGCGTAAAACCATGTGTGAAACAACGGGTGGGTTCACCCAAACGCTCATAAATAATTAAGCTCGTGCAAAGTGGTTGCCACCCTTGTTGCGTCCAAGACAACATAACAACACCTAGAACTAGTCGTGCAAATAATATAACAGTTAAGCATGCTTGAGCCAGAGGAGTTTTGGGATGGGTGACCTCTCGGGAAGTTGTGGTTACTGGGTGCAAGCCCTGGAAGTGATGATTGACGCTATGTGATTTATTTCACTAGTTTCAATCCCACTTCTTCACCCCTATGAGAATCACCCGATGCAATGAGTGCTAAGTGGACTATTAAAAAATCATGAGAAATTAGTCAGTTACCACTACCTCTCATGGAAATGGTCATAGAGGAATGACTTAATTAATGCAGTTGAATCCCAAAAATGATATCTAATATAATTCACTGCGGAAACCCCTCATACTTAAATACAAAGAGTAAAGGGAGCTCTACTTGAATGGTTTATGAGGCACAATACTTGCTAAGGTTTTGCAAATGGGTTAGCAAGCTAAGTGGGCTTGAATGTGGGGAAAACTCCACAGTTAAGTGCACTTGAGCTATAGGAGTTCTTGGATGGGTGACCTCTTGGGAAGTCGTGATTATCGGGTGCAAGCCCCAAAAGTGATGATTGAATCTATGTGGTTCATTTCACTAGTTTCAATCCAACTTCTTCACCCCTATGAGCTTCACTTGATGTAATGAGTGCTAAGTGGACTATTCAAAAATCATGAGAAATTAGTCAGTTACCACTACCTCTCATGGAAATGGTCATAGACGAATGACTTAATTAATGCAGTTGAATCTCAAAAATGATATCTAATATAATGCACTCCGGAAACCCCTCATACTTAAATACAAAGAGTAAAGGGAGCTCTACTTGAATGGTTCATGAGGCACAATACTTGCTAAGGTTTTGCAAATGAGGTAGCAAGCTAAGTGGGCTTGATTGTGGGGAAAACTCCACAGTTAAGCGTGCTTGCGCCAGAGAAGTTCTGAGATGAGTGACCTCCCGAGAAATCATGGTTACAAGGTGCAAGCTCATTTCACTAATTTCAATCCCACTTCTTCACAAAAACATAATTGTCTATATATATATATATATATATATATATATATATATATAAACTAAACTAAAAAGATATAAAAACATTTTTAAAAATATCAATTTTAAAGATGAATCACGATTAAGTGCTTTTCGAGAACTATTAAATTATATCACTCCAATGGTCATCATTGAAAAAGAGGATGCACATGTGTGAAAAGAAATAGAAGAACCTAAAATAATTCAAATAGTGCGGGAGTTATAATTAGAGAAAGCTCTCGTCCCACAAATGGAATCTCCACTCATTCCATTTGACCTTGTTAGTATACCACAAAGCATCATGGTGAATGTCGATTCCTTCGCAAAAGAAAAAGGTGGTGGGAATGTATTGACTCCTTTTTCTTAGTCTTCATTGCAATGTCACAAATTTGGCTTCGTTTGTTAGATTTCGATCTGTTTCAATTTTGCATATAAAATTTTCACTAAATTTAATAAATTCAAAAATAAAATCCAAAAATGTTTTATAGGAAAATCAGAATTTGCAGACCATATAATTTAGGTCTAAGAGGTAATTTATAGAGTAAGATAAATGAAATAATTACAAATATGGACACCGGAAATATAATTTTTACATAGACATAAGAAATATAATTTTAACATATTTAATAATCGTTTTGATAAATATAAAGGTGAATCTTCAGTGTTTAATGGTATTTAAACTAAAGCATTGTGTAATAATTATTAATGTATAAACGAACAAAACAAAAAAATCAACAATACTTAATACTGAATAGTATTTACTCTAAAACATTGTGGAATAATTATTGTTGGTATTAAAAAAAATAAAAATAAAATCTTTTTACCGAGTGTTTAATAGTATTTATTCTAAAGCATTGTGTAATAATTATTGTTACAAACAAACAAATATTATTATTTTTATTAATAATTAATTAAAAAAAAACTATACTGCTATTCAACTATCAATCTTGTTTAAATAAAATTATGCGACTACAAATGGATTTTCTACTCATTTTCTTTAATCTTCTTAGTATACCAAGAGGCATGATCCAAAGTGAATGTCGAATCAATCTTGTTTAAATAAAATTATGCGACTACAAATGGATTTTCTACTCATTTTCTTTAATCTTCTTAGTATACCAAGAGGCATGATCCAAAGTGAATGTCGATTCATTCATAAAAGAAAAGGGGGTGGGGATGTATTGACTCTTTTTCTTAGTCCTCATTCCAATGACACAAATTTGGCGTCCTTTGTTGGATTCGAGCTAAATGGAAGACCAAATATTTTTTTCAAAAGTATGAGTAACGAATTCCAAGGTTATTCATCTTCATAATTCACTTCTCTTTTTTAATTAATCCGTAATGAGATATAATGCTGTTAAAATGAATATATAATTTTTTATATTAAAGTTAGGTTTTTAATATAGAAAATTATATACTCATTTAATGAGTATATAATTTTCTATGTTTTTAATATAGAAAATTATATATTTGTTTTTTGAAAAATGATTTTTTTTTTTTTTTTTTAAATTGTGGTGAGAGTTGCTTCATAACACAATATGAGAGATGTTGTTGTATAGTATTAGATGAATCAAGTGTTAAATCTTAATAATAATAATAATGTCTTCATTATGAGCAGATTTTTTTTGAAACATTTTATCAAAAAATAATAATATATTAAAAATAATAATAATAAAAATAATAAGTTAGTTAAATTTAATTTTTTATATTGCATTTTTTTAATTAATAAAATTATAATTAATTTTTTTGAAAAAAACAAAATAGATATATTACATTAAAAAAAATTAAAATAATGGTAATTCATATTTGTAACCATGAGATTTCATAACTTTTCAGGTTTAAATTTAGTTAATAACTATATAAAGATTTATAATAATATCTTTATATATGTACATATAATGTATGGTAGTATGCAATGATATGTATTCTAAAGGTTTTATTAGAGTTAAAGAAGTGTGTTAAAAGTATATGTAATATGAATAATATTATAAAGAATTAATATAGATCTATTCTAATTCTCTATTTACCAAGTATTCATAGGGATTATCTATGTAAAAAAAATTCAAGTTTTGCACTTAAAGGATTTGCATTTAAAAGAGATTTGATCTATCTTGGAACTTGGTAGATTCCAAATTAAGATAAATCTATGCTGATAAATATGAAATTGAAAAAAAATTATAACTTTTTTTTTATTATAAAATATTAACATGTTAAAAGAAAAACAATTGCCAAAAAAACTTTGTGAAAAATGTAAGAAAACTATAACTATATATATTTAATATTTAATATTAATTTAATTTTTTTTTTTTTTTCATATTTAATATTATTAAATTTTAATATAATTTTACTGCTACAACAACTACAATAATAATTATTTATTAAAAACCCCGATCGAGGTGCAATCCAGTTCATAGTATCAATTGGGACATCGATCAAAACATTAACCATGTTTAATACGAGACAATGACCTTGTCAGACTTGTGGCAAGTGGAGCGGGTGTAATGGGAAAGAAGGTTGCGTGTGTATGGTGGTAAAGGACGAGAACTAATGCTGGAAGAGTAAACTATGGAAGGTGGAGCCTAGATCTACGATCTTTGGATGCTTGGGGATCCTCATAGTTATTTTGCACGATAGAAAGACTGTAGATGTCTCTCCGAGTGCATGGTCTACAAGTATTTTCGACCGAAAGGAGGGAACCTGCGGCAACTCCAAGGCGAAGGGTAAAGGGTATGTTCTGCCTCTTCTTCCCCGTCCATACCATCAAATCCTTGAAACTATGCAAAATTTATGTAAATCTTTGGTCACTGTCTATGGAATGATACAATTTATTTTGGCTATTGGATGTTCGTATAGAGAGAATGTTGGAGGCAATTCATTCTATTTTCAATTAATTATTTCTAGTTTGGTCTCAATCTTGTATGTCATTTTACTTTAGAAAATGGGATTTTGCTTCTTTCGCTTGGGTGGGTTGACAGAAAGATATGCAGGGTATGGTTGTTTCCATCTTGTGTCCTCTCGGCTTTTTAATTTAATGTATCTCATGGTATTTCTGGTCTCAAACACAATTTTTCTATATCAATTCAAAGGGTGGCCTACGGTGATGGTCGACGGTTATTTCTATGGGAGAACCATGAATCGTTTCCGAGTTTTTTTTAGCCCGTGACATGTTTCAGGATAAGGTGGTGGCAAAGGGAGAGAAGTGCAAATGGAGGTTGGTTGTTCTACTTGGTTACATTTGTGACCACCATGCTAACGTTATATCTACTCTATGCCTCCATTTCTATCATTGACTACTATCTCGGGTGCAGTCCCATTATCTCCTATTATATTATTCCATCCATATTTTCGTCACATTCATCCCGTGTTGCCCATTTTTTTCCTCTAGCTATAGTTTCCATCATTATCCCCTCCAGAATCGAGTCAGTCACTGCAAGGTCAACTATGCATTTTATGCTATGACAAGGGAAGTCATTAGTGCACCTCTTAGTTTCCATCCTTCCATCACTATCCCTGGTGTCATTCCATTAGTTTCTCTACTATGCTCCCACGCACCTTAGTTAAGGATTACTTATTTCCCCAGTTATGGCAGGGCCTATTCTATCGACCTCAACACTTTCATTCCAAAAGAATGGTCTAGAGGGCGGTGTACCTTGGTTCCATCTTTCATCATTGCTCGGTGCCTTAGATCAATAAAACAAAATCATCATTTCCCTTTGACTAGGTTGTTTCTCACGTGCTCGACCCCAGCTCGTTATCGCATGATTGAGAATTGTACACTTGATGGTTCGATGACCCAACAGATTATATCAGTGATTCTTGGGTGTGTGTGAAATGTTTTAGACCTCATGAGGGGGTGGCCCTTCAGGTATGCCCCCACATGCCTGGATGACCTCTGATTATGCTCTAGCCTTAGATGTAGTTCCACATATTTGATGGGTTCGATTCCAGCCACTTTCAGTGCCAACATCATGCATGTCTGATTCATATGGTCTACTCATATATTTAGAGCCCTTTCCTATTCAACAAGGTTTCTTTGGTTGTAACCCCCCCCCCCCCCCCCTCCCCATGTTATATGGAGGGGAATTATGTCTAATGTACTCAGATGTTATTGTATTCAGTCCTGGCCTCTATTTTTCTAAGCGTGTTATTTATATGGGATTCATTGTATTATTTTCTGGCCCATTGATGTTAGTATGTCATGCACCATGTATCATGTAGTTTGTAGCCCAGTCCCACATTTTTGGGCTCAGAATTATTTTTTGTACTCGGTTATCTCGGTGGGTATGGGTATGCCTCCTCCGCCTCATTGAGGTCATGTAATCCAACACAAAAGGAGACTTATATCAGTTAGTAGGTCTCGCCCCCTCTATCCTTCCTCGCTTAGCTTTATTTATGTCTCCCTTTCTCTTCAGCTCCCTTTTGGTGTCTATTGATTGGGTTATTACAACGTATTTCGGTCATACGATTTTCTCCTAACACTCGTATGTTGGGGGGCAACCTGTTATCCCCAAAAATTAATCACTTAGCCATTTCTAACTAAGTGGATCGAAATACACCATGTAAGACCAATTTTACCATAGTAAAATTGCTTTCACTACAAGAAAAAATTTGATAAACCATATTTTAGTAAATTATTTCTAATTAAAACAAGCAACCCCATGAGGAATAATTAAATAAATCTTTATTTATTCGTTTTTCCTCTAGGAATAATTAATTAAATCATTATTTAGTTAGTATTCCTTGTCACATTTGACCCAATCATGATAAATAGTTAAATAAATCAATGTCAATTTGATTTCTCTCTAGGAATAATTAATTAAATCATTATTTAGTTAATATGCCTTGTCAAATTTGACTAAATTACTCAGGAATGATTAACAAAACTATTATGTGTTTATTATTCCTTAACCACTTCCTTTAAATAATAAATAAATAATTTGTTTGTTTATTATTTCGAAATAAAGGTATTTAACCAATTTAAATATATTTTCCCTCCAAAACATATAATAAAATATTCCAAGAGGTTCAATCTAGATTACGGTTAATAATATTTTATTGTTTTCCATTTTCGAGAATAACCCAATATTTTGTTATAAATAAGATGTTTTCCATTCATTTCTCACCATGATCACTATTATCGTCATTATTGTATTCTTTTTTAAATCGAGCTCCCATCTGAGTTCAACATATGTTTTTGGGTTTCACACATCAAAGAGAGAAATATCCAGAACACTGAAGCATAGAGGACAACCAGAGGAGCCATCCCATTTGAGGGGGGACCTATAACCATCATATGAGTCTCCTTCACTAGGTGTAACATAGTAATTATAATATCATTCATTATTTTAAATTGCTTTGTCCGTGGTATGTGGTATTACATTAGTTAAATATTTTTGTTGTTTAATATCTTTTGCTACACAAATCTATAATTTTACAGGTTTCTTCTAACTTTCTGTCGCAGATCTGAAGAATTAGATGACCATATATGTTGTTAGGGCCAACAGTCACTCGTGGCTTAAGTAAAGCCTTTTTGGTACACCTTCCAAAATATTTTATGCTAACATTTTGTATGGAATTCCAACCATAAAAAAATATTTTTCTAGGAATAAAAAAATGAGGTGAAATTGTGTAAATAATAGTAGTGGAAGGATCAAAGAATAAGGAAAAATATGGCATAATGCATGATTGGGAAAGGGAAATTATGGGAAACATAAATGACCATTGGCTTTTACTAATACCCAACTTTGTGGGAGATGCTTGTGAAGATCCATTTATGAAAAGGAGTTTATGGTCATACTATATGTTGTGGATATCTAGCATACATGCTTTCTTAAGTAATGTTTCCAAATTAAAATCAATTGTTGTAGCCTAAAATAATTCTTGGAGCAAATCATTTCTTCCCCAAAACAACAAATATGGGTCAACAAAATCAAGGTATGAATATAAGGTCATTTATAAGAAGAGAAAGGAAAATTTGGTATAATATTCCCTCTCTCAATAATATTAAGAGGAAGGGTCCCTCTTTTTGAGTCTCTTTCATGGTAGCAGATTTGTTGAATGGTGCTCATAATCAATGGCTAACATATCCCAAGATCACTAGCCTAATCCAAAAAATTCAAATGGTACCCCATGCATATCAGAGATACACTTGGGAAAATGAAGAAATTTTCTATAAAGGATATATTTATTTGACCAAGTAGAGAACATGTAAGTCACATTTGTTATTTGAATCGCATTCCTCTAACACAAAAATTCATTCTAGGTTTTATAAAACATATCAAAGGGTCAAATGTTAATTTTTATAGGAAGTTATGAAGAAGGATAGCCACACCTTTGTGTCAAAGTATGTAACTTTGTAATGACATAAGGAAGAAAAACCCCAAGGTTCCTTGCAACCTTTACCCATCCTGCTAACTATATAGATTGACATTTCTATGGAATTCACTATGGGGTTACCAATATCTAGCAATAAAACATTAACCGTGGGTGTAGTTGATTTATTTTCTAAATATCCCCATTTTTGTTCTCTCAAACACCCCTTAAAGGCCTATATCATTTCTCAACTATTCGTAGATAATATCTTTAATCTTCATGGAATGTAACAATTTATTATGACATATCATGAACCCACTTTTCCCAGAATTTTTTGGAAAGAATTGGTTTGCCTCTAAGAGACTCAATTGAATCTAAACACATACAACATTCAAAAAATAATTATTATAATTAAGCTATCAATAGGTGCTTGGAAGCACATTTGAGGTGCTTTAATTCATAGATACAATCCCAATGGGTCCAATGGCTCTCTCTAGCTAAATGGTATAATACAAATTGTCATGGTGCTACTCAAATGACTCCCATCAAAGTTTTATATAGCCAAAAGCCTTCATCCATATTTTCCTACTTACAAGGAATTTCTAAGTTGTTGGACATTAGATAAACTAATGCTCCCCATGTGTTTCATGACATGGATTACCCACCTCTCATGGATCCTTAACTCTAGTGATGTTATCATTAACTAACACCTACAAGCTTTGGTCTAATGGCAATCGTGATTCCCAACAAGTGGTATTAGAGCATAGGTCACAAGTTCGATACACACCTGGCTTTCACTAGGGGGGATAGTATTAGACTTTGGATAATCCAACACTACTCTTGTGTGTTGTGACATGGACTAACTACCTCATATGGCTCCTTATATTTGGTGATG
This sequence comes from Pinus albicaulis, assembly GCA_034641835.2. NCBI lineage: Eukaryota > Viridiplantae > Streptophyta > Pinopsida > Pinales > Pinaceae > Pinus > Pinus albicaulis. The sequence continues at coordinate 36,170 of JAXQQM020093016.1, read as the reverse complement.
TGATCGTTGAATAACACTTGTAGGTTTTGGTCTAATGAAAATTGTGATTCCAAGCATAAGGAGGAGGTTGGTTAAACCCTCACATATCACGCTGACATTATTCACAATTTCAATATAATTCAATGATGGCTCAAAATCAAATGAAGCAAAGAGTTAATCAATATCATTTCAAATGTAATTTTGATGAACAAGATTAGGTGTTCCTCCATATAAAACCTTATAAGTATATTAACTTAAACTCAAACACCACAAGAAAATTTTCTCCAAATTTTTATGGCCCCTATAAGGTCCATAAATGTTTTGGGCAAGTGGCCTAAAAATTTAAGCTTCCTAGCCACTTTAAAATTCATCCAATCTTCCATGTCTCTTGCTTAAATAAAGTGGTCATTTCTAAATCTAATATTCAACCTTGTGTTCAAAAATTGAATGAAGCATGTTCTATTTGGTTCTAGCCAAATTCCATCCTCAACGAAAGAGAAAGGTGTCTCTATCTTTTGTGAATCTTGTGCCTTAAAAATTATAAGTAACTAATAATTACAGTCATATTCAAGGGGGAACCCTCTTTTCACAATGAATACAATGTATAATACAATATTTTATGATTCTAAGACTAAGTCTCCTTAGTGTGCGTGTGCGTTTGTGTGTGTGTGTGTGTGACAAAGGGCACAATTATAATAAAATGGGACCATAGAGGGTTCTAGCATACATAACAATATAACAATAGAAATGTAACCACTCCATATATACACCTTAATAAGGGGTTTTAGGGTTAACATGTGGTGTTTATAAGGCTTAACATTCCTCTCCCCTTATAAGAAGTGTTGTCCTCAACGCTTGACTATTTTTGGGTGCTTAGGCATGAACAACTCATCTTCCCATGATGCTTCTTCCACTAGTAGGTTCTTCCATTTGATGAGGTACTAAGTAATTGCTTGATTTATTAGGTGCTTAGTCCTTATTTCCAAGATTGTTTCTCGGTCCAGTATCATTTTCCCTTCTTCATTAATCTCTGGTAAAAAAAATTATACTGGGATCTTGTCACCAAATACCTTATTTAATAAATAAACATGGAAGACTATATGTACACATGAAAATGGAGGCAAATCCAATTTATAAGCCATAATTTCAATCCTCTACACCACCTTATAGGGGCCATAATACCTTGGTGCTAATTTATTTTCTTCTTCTGTGCTTAAGGGACATATATTTATATAGTTGTAGTCTCATAAATACCCAGTCCCCGACTTCAAATTACCTTTCATTTTGATGTTTATATACTTTTTGATTCATCCTATATTGTTCCATAACCAAGTTTTCCTTCAATAAATTGAGAACCTTTGATTCCAAATGTTCCCTAAAATTTCACCTTAATATGGTCCAAGTTTCATTTCATAAAATCTCAAAGAAAAAAGTTATTGTGAAAATGCCAAACTGACTTGTTTAAAACTAATTTTCAAGGAGTATTTGAGAAACCAAACTTCCTTAAAGCATATGTCCAAAATTATAATGAATCAAGAATGAAATTTAAACCATCAGATCACCAATATTTCACCACAATGTGGCCCAATATTCATAGTTTGGAACCCCCTAAAAAAAATAAAGTGAAAATTTTAAAGAGACTTGTTTGAGACTGATTTCAAGAGCACTCAAGAACTCTAAATTCTTTGGATCATATCTCCAAAAATACAGTCAACCAAGATCTGAAATTTGAACCAGATATTAACCAAGATTTATCCTTAACATTTTCTGGGTTTCACTATATGAAACTGATCCAGGTGGATGTTGGTGGCCACCCACATATTCCACCTAGACCCCGAGTTAGTTTCATCAGTTTCCTTTTTTATAGTAACATTTACTATTTTTAGCAATTTTTTAGGTCCTGAACTTCCGACCCCATAATATACATTTTTTTTGGTCTGTCATAGGCCCGTAGTTGTAGGAAAGGGCTTGCATAAAATCTTGTAGTACTCGGATAGATATTTCTTATTATATATCATACATGCAAAATGGAGATAATATGACCAAGTTACGACCTCGGGAAGTTGCCTGCCCAACTAACCCCAATGGGGCCCACAAACTCTTTGTGTTCCATCTCTTGGGGTTAAGGTTTTGGTTGTTTAGATTTATCCCATGTTGTTCAATAATAAAAAGGCCCTTGAGCTTCATTGTAATGTATTTTAGAGGCATGTAGCTGTTGTTGGAAATAATGAGTGGTGGGGGAGGGCATCAATATTCCTTTCAATTATTATTATTATTATTATTAATCTTTCAGAGCATTAGTTGATATTCAATTATTATCAATGTTTGTACAATGATAGCAGTAATCAAAAGGAACACAAATGAACACAGTTTTTAAGGTGGAAACCCCCTCCGGGACAAAAACCACCTGAATGTTTTTTTTAATAATTCTTTAATTTTCAATTCCAATTGAAAAGAAAGCTCCAACTTCGTAGAATCTAGAAAAGGATTCTTCTCCAACTCCCACTGGATGGATGCCCCAACACCCAAGATTCTTCAGTAGTCAACTGAACAGATGCCCCAACACCCAATGAGATACAACTTACCCTAGCACCACCCTACCACCCTGAATTTTTCATAGGCTTGAACCTGTTTGTGACTTCATGCACCAGCCTAGCACCACCCTACCACCCTATAGAACAATAAAAGAAGAAGGGACTCTCGTACCAGGGAAAATGGTCCACTTTACAATGATATAAAATGATGTAGAGGAAGAAGACACACTAGACCATAACCCCAACTATGACACAAATACCTAATGATGATCCTAGACCTCCCGACACTGCCTCTTCAATTCTTGGAATATAGACACTTGTACAAATTTTACAATGATGCTTTTACAATGACTGGTAGAATGATACCTTTACAATGACTGTATGTAGTGTTGCCCACGTAAAGACTTCATGTGGTGAACTTCTTGCTGTTGTTTTGCACCTTGATTGTTGCTCTTGTCATGCTACCCTTTCTCATTCTTCAGAAAATTAGATCATGCATTGAGTCTTTATGAATATATAATACTTGCAAAATATATTCAAGGAAATACCCATGACATGATAATAGAAAAACTTACCTCATTCTGCAGAGCATATGTCAGTGCTAAACAAAAAAAAAACAAATTAGAATACAAAGAACCTAATGCAATTAAGACATGAACATGCATATATAGAATATACTTACCTAGAGATTACCTTTGCTGCACCTTTTTTTGCGTTGCTTCCCTAGAAAGTCTAGTCCTTTGCAGCCCTTGACATCACATGATTTAGCTTTTTCTTGCCTTCTAGGAGATCGATATTGAATCTGGTGTAACTGTGTTATTTATTTCAGATCCCCAATATGTGATTTTCAGACCTGAAGTAGTCCTCTGAGTCTTCCTTCTAATGCCATAGGTCTGACCCAATTTGGATTCTTCAAGACAAATTTATTCTCAATCTATCACAATGACCTCATTAGGGACTAGTTCAATAGAGTGAAGTTTTACAGAATGCCACATGTCACCATTTCCTCATTCGGCTCTGAAATTGACATAAAAAAACTTACAGTCCGTGCACTACTTTTTACATAATTCAAATCTGATACTCAGAGAGAGATTTATGACGATTTTCCCAAGGTCACGTCTTTGAGATGAAGTTCAGGAGCCTGCAAAAACCATAACTTCCACAGATCATATCTTCGAAAATATTGTGCACCATGATTTGAAATTTTTACACGAGATTCCTCAGGATTTCGGTTTTTCCTCATAGAAATTTCAGCTTCCGAACCTTCGTAGCAAAATATTTATAGAGAAAATTCCATGATGACCTGTTTCAAGCAGCGAAATCCCTACACGAGGAGGATATGAGGATCACAATTTATATAAATACTTAGATTGAGAGGGACTTCAACAAGTGAACATGGGATGGATTTTAGGAGCTTAAAAATTATTAATTATTGACTTTTCAAAGACCACAACCAATTATTAGTGCTATGCCACAACCCCATGGGGTTTTAGCCCACTAACTGGGGTTACTAACTTCAAACATGAATATCTCTCAAACTGTGAAGAATTACATGGCGTGCCATATATCAACAGAAACATCTAAAAAATTAGAAACCATAAAAAATATCCTTGACTCAAAATATAGTAATTTTGTAGGTCAAAATTCTCATGCAAGATCGGGGTAGTCCCTAGTGCTGCTTGGGTTGACATCAATGACAACCATTGATAAACAATCTCCTCCTTTGGCATCGATGGCAACACAATTAATCCCCCTGCGATCATGACACCTCTTCCTACAAGTTTCTCTCCTCCTTTGAAATCAATGGAAAAGGGTAACTCCCCCTGACACACAACCATCCTGCAAACCTATACACATTTTCACTCCCCCTTTATTTTCTAAATAAGGAAAATCTAATGAGAACTTGGGAGAATCACAAGCTTCTGGTGAAGATATTCAAATGCTTCACGATGTAAAGGTTTAGTGAAGATATCAATGATTTGTTCTTTTGTACCAACATATTCAAGTTTGATATTCTTTTCAGCGACTTGTTCTCTAACAAAATGATATTTGATTGGAATATGTTTTTTTTTTGAATGCATGACAGGATACTTGGAGATGCTGATGGCACTGGTGTTATAACAAAAGATGGGAATAGGCTCACTGAATTGTACTTGAAGATCTTGCAAATTTTGTTTCATCCAAAGGACTTCAGTAGAACAAGTTGTCACTACAATGTATTCTGCTTACGCTATAGATAACGAGATTGAGGTTTGATTTTTGCTCAACCATGATATGAGACAACCACCTAGATAGAATGTTGCTCCACTAGTACTCTTACAATCATCAACACTTCCTACCCAATCTGCATCTGTAAAGGCTTGAATAATGAGATTGTTACCCTTGGGATACCACAAGCCACATTCTATTGTGCCCTTTAGATATCAAAGAATTCTTTTGACGACAATAATATGTGGTGCTGCTTGGAATCTTGTCACTTTTCCAACTTCTTACATAAAATCTGGCGTGGAGGTTGTTACATATAGAAGACTACCAATCATAGATCTGTACAACCTCTGATCCACATCCATAGATGAGTCGTCTATGCTCAATTCGCAACCTGTTACCATCAGAGTAAGGACGGGTTTGCAATCTTCCATTTTGAATTTCTTGAGCATTTCCTTGATGTACTTGGATTGACATATAAATATTCCTTTCTCATGGTGAGATATTTGAAGCCCTAAGAAGTATGGCATCTCACCAAGTAAAGACATGTCGAACTCACTTTTAATCTTTGTAGCAAAGTTCTTACTTAGTCGATCATCATAGCTACCAAATATTATATCATCCACATATACCTCAACAATTGTTAAATTATCTTTATCTATTTGTACATAAATATTGCTATCAACAATAACTTTCTTAAACCATTTTTTACATAGATATCCATCAAGACGAGCATACCATGCTCTGGGAGTCTGCTTGAGAACATATAGAGCCTTCTTTAACCTGCAAACATAGTCTTATTTTTCTGATAGTAGAAAACCTTTAGGTTGTTTAATGTAAACTTCTTCTTCTAATTCGCCATTCAGAAATGCTGACTTAACATCCATTTGGTAGACATTGATTTTTCTTGAACATGCATAAGCGAGAAACATTCGGATGGCTTCCATTCTGGAAACTGGTGCAAATGTTTCGTCGAAACCAATTCCTTCCACTTGTGCATAGACTTTGCAAACCAATCTTGCTTTGTTTCTGGTAACATGTCCATCTTCATTCAATTTTTTCTTGAACACCCATTTAGTCCCAATGAAATTTTTATCTTTTGGTCGTGGAACTAATTCCTAGGTATTATTCTTCTCAATTTGATCCAATTCTTCATTCATAGCTGCTACCCAATGTTCATTCTAGCTGGCTTCCTCAAAAGTACTAGGCTCAAAGGTTGCTAGGAAAGCAATGTGAGCTTGTTGTGATGAACGAAGTTGTCGACCTTCATTTATGTCACCGATGATTTGATTTGATGGATGATTCTTTTGTTCTCTTTGGAGGAGCTTCTTGTTGTTGTTCCGGCATATCTTGATGATCATTATTTACTTCTTCTTGGTTGATAGTTGTTTCTTGTTCTATAATTTTATATGTAACTCAAGTTTCAAAGATTCTAGATCCTCATCATTATTCGCTAGAACACCATCTTCGTCAAATGTAACATTTATGTTCTCTACTATCTCATCTTAGATTATAGCATTTATAGGTCTTTCTTTTGCATGAGCAACCAAAAAAGAAACCTTTGTCAACTCGTGATTCAAACTTACCCAACTTTTGATCTTCTCTTTTGATATAACATTTTCTTCTGAAAATTCTGAAATATTTTACATTAGCCGGTTTTCCTTTCCATAATTCATATGGGGTCTTGTTGCAATTATTTCTGAGAAGACTTCGGTTAATAATGAAGAAATTCATATCAATTGCTAGAACCCAGAAGTTTTCATGCATTTTTGAGTCCTTCAACATTGTTCTACCCACTGCAAATATTGGTTTTTTTTTTTAAAGAATCTATTTTGGTTTATGTTTTCTTTTCTTTTCTTTCTTTCTTTCTTTCGTGTTGTTGAAAATTTCCTTTTTATTCCATTTTCGTCACAGTATTGCTGAAATAATTTGGAAATGAATTCTCCACCATTATCTGATTTTAAACACTTTATTTTCAAATCAATTTCATTTTCAACCAACTCCTTGTAGATCTTAAAGCACTCAAACGCTTCTGATTTTTTCTTTAGGAAACCCATGGCTGTCATCCTGGTATAGTCATTCATCAACACAAATTGACTTTCATCTAAGTTTTTTATTTCTCATATATATTCATGGATTTGACATTTAACGAAAGATGGGGATGCAAATTTTTTTTTTTTTTAAAATTCGACTTTTGTTCCATTGGCCAGTTTATATAGGCCTCACATAAGGTAAGTAATGGAGATTTTCGTGGCTGGGACTGCTTCCTTTTTTTCTGATTCCGACAAGATTGTCAAAGTTTATGGGACCCTATTCATTTAAATGAGAATTAAATTACTCTTTAGTTAGAGACAAGCGTTGTTTCATCCGTAACATATGTCGTTTGGAGCTCGATTGCTGATGTGTACTTCATCGTAGGATTTCTCCGTTCATACCAAGGAGCGACATTTAAGCACGGTAGATGAATATCGGTGCGATTGGTGATTCATGTTTTCAACCAATAGAACATTCTTGGCTAGAACATCTTTGCTTTTGAGAGTGACGATACTTGATCCTATAACATTTGAAGATCCATCATTTCCAAAGGATATGGTTCCATCCTTCTTCTCTTTCAGAGATAAAAATTTCTTTCTATCTCCAGTCATATGGGTTGAGTAACCGTTATCAACATACCACACATCTTTGTTGTTTTGAGCCTTGAGAGTGAGAGCACAATTATCAACCTTCTTCTTACTCCATGTTCATTCATTCTGTGGCTTTGAATATTCTTCTGGAGTATTTTCAAGTCTGCAGTCTCTGGCTATGTGTCCAAATTTTTGACATTTGTAACATTCCATATTATTTCTTAGATTTTCAAATCTATAGATGTTTCGTTGAGCCCTAGGAGGTTCATATTTGAAAGATCTCCTGGAATTGTATTGGTTCGTAGGGTACGCGCGACATTATACAACTTTATGACCAAATTTTCCACATGAATAACAATAGCCATACAAAATATGTTGGTACCTGGATGGAAATATTTGTCAAGGAATTGTCTTCCAAGGCTACTCTTGCGAATCTTGTAAAATGCATGTTGGATATCATAGGTTCATTGTATTTTGTTGTAGAAGGTCTTGCTTCTTCTTTTTTGTAATCGAGGCTAGTTCTGTCATTGTTAGATCGTTGATTGTTGATGATTTCTTCCAATTCCCTTGAGCTGTTGGCATATTTTTGGACAATTTTTCCCTTCTTCACTTCCTTACGCAACGAGACTACTTCGGCTTCTAATGCTTCCCTTTCTTGGTTGCTTTCTTCCAAATTATTTTGAAGTGACTCTTCAATACATTTGTGTTCTTCAACTTCAATTTTGAGACCTTGCACTTATTCTTCAAAAGTATTGGAATGGATATTCTCAGCCTTGAGCTATTTTATAGGCCTGATTGCCTCCTTAGAAAATTATTCTATGGTCAACCCTTCTTCTTCGTTGTTTGATACCTCTTGTTTATTGTGCTTGGCCATAAACAATACTATCTCGTTGGCTTCTTCTTCATTGTCACTGTCATCATCGGATGATGAGCTATCTTCTTTAGAGAGAAATTTTCTTTTGAATCCTTTATTTTTTCCTTGCTTGTTGAATTTCTTAAATCCTTTCTTTCCTTTTCAGTTTCCATCACTTTTGTTCAGACATTTTGTTGCAAAATTCCCAACCTCACCACAGCTGAAACATATCAATGGAAGTTTACCTTTGAATTTTCCCTTACAAATTTTTAGTTTTCATGTAAAGTAAGTGTATTCTCCATCTGAAAGACCTTCTTCATCATCTTCCTTTTCTTCACACTTGTAGGTGTAGGTCTTTTCCTTTGAAGGTTGTTTATCCTTATTTTTTTTCTTAGATGCAACGAATGCAATTTATAGATGCGAAGTACCCTCTTCTTCATCAAGTCTCATTTCATATGCTATGAGAACTCCATGTAATTCCTCTTTCCTGAGTTTGTCCATATTTGCACTGAATTCTAAGACCAATACCTTTGGGTTGAATTTCCCTGGTAACATTCTAAGAATCTTTAATAGTCTTCTTGTCAATAGGCTCTCCCAATCCTTTTGTTAGGAATTTATAATGAGAAAGATTGGAAAATTACAATCACAGAAATAACATTATTTCAACCACTTTGGGATTCTAGGATCTAGCCCTCCTGAATCTGGAGAGGGATCTCTCTAATAAGTGCAAAGATGGATTTGTCTTTGAAGTTTTGTGTAATGATATTAGGCTAGTTATGAAGGCCGAGGTTTTTTTCTATGTTTTGGATGGTTAAGCATGATTATTATTTGAGGGGAAATTTCTAAGTGCAAAAAGTTTCAAAGGTGAGAAGTTGCAAGCAAATAGAACAACTTTGGCTGAAAAGATAGATATAACGCTGGTTTTTAGTCCATTGGGCCGTGGAGTCATAATAGGGCTTTAATTGAGCAACAACATCAAGAGTGATCGAAGGGGCAAGTCATCTATATCACAGATTATTGAGATTAAAATGATGGAATGGAAACAATAAAGTGTTGGAGGGGTGGAAACTGATAATAATTTCAACAAGGATTTATAGTCAGTCCAAACAAGAAAAGCCTCTTAAGTAACTGTTTAAAACCGACCAAGAACAGGTCTAACCATAGACTTCTTGGGCAGGCTTGTATTAAAGCAGCTTAATTGACAAACAATCCAGTAATCCGTATAATTAACTTCAGAAAGTATGAAAAAACATAAGAGAAACAAAGTGTAACATAAGATCAGATAAGGTACTTTTAAACTTGGTCCGCTTTCAGTCAGCATCAAGGGAAACCTTCAGAATCTGCCTTTGGAGAATAGAAACCAGAAAAAGGGAAAACCATCACTTTTCTAGTCTAACTTTAATGAGAAAATAATGAAAATAACTTTCAAGAACAATGTTTAAAGCAAACAGTAGGACGAGGGAACGCCAACATTCCTAACTGCTTAAATTGTATTGAATCATTCTTAAATAAACAAATTGGAGGAAAAAATTGAGATAAATCTTATCAATCAGAGAAGGGTACTGGTAAACAGTAAATCCTAACTCTATAAATGTTATTATTTATCAGAGAATAGTGAACAATATGACATACATAGAAGAAAAAAACAATAACAAAGAAAGGGGCACTTCACCAGTGATATAGACCAGGATCCCAAGAAACAGCTTGTTATTGATGTCAAACTAGTTACAGTCTTCAGGTCCAATGTTTCAGTTCAGTAATCATCTTCACTTTTCAGCCTAACTAATCTAATCACAAACAGAGCTTCAAGGGCCAGTGAATATTATTTACAAGTAGAAGTCTCAAGCTCAATTATATTTCAAAGTTCAGCAACCAACAATTTCTCATCTTCTATAGAAGTATTTATAGAAGAATGAGGAGGTGAGACCTGATAAAAGATCCCGTGGGTCAATTAATACAGACTTAATAGCTTCTCGGCCTTTTAGGGGCTCGATGGAGAAGCGTACATAGGTGTCCTCTGTATTAAATGTTTTATAATTAAGATTAAAGCTCGGTGGGAGCTTTTATTGAATTTTAGGCTCTGTTCAGGATGTAATAACTCTGCTGATATTTTGTCATTAAGTTTCTTTAGCAGAATTAAATCTTCAGCTGCGTTTGAGGCAAATATCTAATCTTGATCAATAAATTTGGCTTCTGTTTGAATGCTTTGAGGCACAGGTGGCTTTGTGGTAGCTGAGAGGAATCAATTTGCCTCAGATGTGGTGGTGGAGGCCTTTATGTTTGATAAAACACTTATGATTTTCCTTTTAACTGTGTTTTAATTTGGGAGATTAGGCTTTTGATAATCAATCTTAGCCGTAATCCCCCAAATTGTCTTCAATCTTCTGTTCTGCTGTGTTCTGTCTTCGACACTGATACTCTTTTAATTATATTAAATAAGACTATGTCTTGTTGATGTGTAGGCTGCGCAGGGCTCATATGGCATTAATGCCTCATGAAACATTGACGAGACGTGGAATTTAAGCCCTGTGAATGGTTTCCCTTTAATGAATCGAAGGCATGAGAATCGTCACTCTCAGCCTTCGGCTTTTTCTTCAATACAATGGAAAACCTTTAATCCCTACAAAATACACAAATGTTAAAAAAATCCTACGTAGTCGGTAAACTGCTTCAGAGGTTGTGGGGAAAAAGCGTGGCCGTTGGATGGCAACATCCAACGGTGGAGATCAGCTAAGAGAAGGTTAAAAGAAGAGCAGAGGAAGAAAATATGTCAGAACTGTTGATCACGCAGAGATCGACGGTTGGGAATATGCGTTAAAATCCTCTTGGTGGAAGGCGGAGGGCAATGAAACCATGAGGAAAGATTTGGGACCATCCGATCTGGACACATGGACGGTCCAGATCTAATCGGAGGATTGCAATCGGTGGGGAAAAACAAATTTTTTGAATGAAAATTGCGATGCGATGTAGGAAGGCCGATGCGATGGTGTGATTGGGTTATCGCAATCGAAGGTTTCAAAGGGGCACAATCGGATGAAACCTTGAAGATGTTTCCGATGTGATGGGCGGGGAAAATGCGCTGACCGTTGATGTGTTTGAAGGATCAACGGTGGAAAATGGTTTAAAACGATGAATGGGCGGAACCCTTTGTAACATAAAAAAATGGATTTTTCGTGAAATACAAAGGAAAAAAGCATTGGGAAGGGCTTATTAATAAGGTTAAGCACCCGATTGCGGGGCTTTTGGACTTTGTGGAAAAAAAAAAAGGTCCCGGGGCTTATGTAAGAGGGCCAATCGCAATCGGTGGTCGAGCCTTGGTCTTTTTGATCTAACTATTTTCAAAGTTTGCGATGCGATTAGTGCTGTGAGGGGTTAGCGCTTGGTTTGTAGGGTGTGGGCATGTGGGGGAAGTGGTTTAGGATTTTGGCCCAAGGGGGCTTAAACCTGTGGTAAACAAAACTTATTTTTCATGAATTTTTCAAGTTTTCAATGGATTTTGAGGGTTTTGGTACAGTTTAAAAATGAGTTTTAAACTATGAGAAATGATTTTCATGAATGGAAGAAGGGGAATCATGAAAATAGAGGAATTTTGTGGAGGAAAAAGGGAGCAAAATGAAGGTTAGTTTTTGAGTGGAGGAGGGGGAAGAATGGTGATTTTGCAGCAGTCTTTTCTCATGAAATCAGCAGAATTTTTGAGTAAAAAATGGGAACAGTAGTGAAGATTTAGACAAGGGCATGAGGCCTTCAAGAGTCTTCAAGAGATAAAAAATTTTAGAAATAAAACTTGTTTCTTGAAGGCTCCAAAAATGATTTATCCAGCATTTGATATAACAAATTTTATAGCTGGCTAACAGTGGCTCCACTTGGGGATGGGGCCTTCTTGAAGGCATCAAGAACTTCAGACTTGCATTCTCTGGGAGGTTGATCTGTGCCTCATCCATTGGGCTGCCTTTATTTTCTTGAATAATCTTCTTTTGCTCTGAAAACATATTAGCAGCCATAAAAACAATGGATCTTTCATCAACAAGCTTTCTACCTACCCAATCCTTCAAATCTAACATTTTTTCTTCTTTAGAGTGCACTTGGATTGGCAAACTCTTCTACAACATTTTATTCTTTTGAAAGCAGGAAATCTAATCTATTTCTACTCCTTATTTCTCCATGGACTCAGATTAAACAGTTGAGCCCATATGATTCTCTACCTAATCTACCATCTGTTGGAATTAAATTGTCCAACAGATTTTATTCACTAATTTCTAAAACAGAAATTTAAAAGCATACAAGTCGGGATTGAACAGTCTAACTTGTAGCTGATCTATGGCATAAAAAACAAGTTGCACATAGATCTTATTTTGCAGAAAATTAAAACAAAATTGAAGGCTTAGGATTTGAAATTTCAAAGCATTTCCTTCATCTTTTTTACAGCTTTGTTTTGAATTTTATTTGAGCTGTCTTTCCTTTGTCAACTGGTTCATATTTTGAGCTAATTGGAACCATATTTACGTCTTTCTTGACTCAGAATTTGAAATAGTTTTGAGTCATTCTCTTTGGAAACTTAGGTTCATATTTTGAGCATGTTTGAACCTTTAATTTCTATCCTAATCTACCTACTGATAAGCCAAGATTAAACAGTTTGGCAAATTGAATTCACTAATCCTATCAGCAATAAATTTAAAACTAATTAGTCAAGATTAGGTTGTTTGACTAACTAGAAGTGTGTCTGTCAGGACTGGAATTTAAGCTTGCACAGTTTCAGATTTGTTTCTCTTTTTGTTGGTATGGGGCTGTACCTTTCTTGTCTGCCCTCTTTTCTTTCTCCTATTGTTTTTGTCTTTTGATTTTTTCTATCTTTGAATGCAATGGTGGATGAAATATTTATAATGGAAAAAATATAAAAAGGTTTCAAAGCATGACATGGATCAAGAGAAGTAATGCTTGAGCATATTGTCATTGACAGGACCCCCAAACAGTTCAGCTCCATTCAACTCTTGTAAGAAAAATGCATTGTTACCAGCAGCTGAATGAATGAGATAAGGGCCAAGCCATAAGTTATAAAATTTGCCATGCTTTCCCTTGTCTTCTATCCTCGAGTCCCACTTTAAAACTTTGTTCCCAATTTTGAAACTGCTGGTCTTTGTTCTTCCGTAAAAAATATTTTTGATGCTATTCAACTTCTGTAATGCCTTGTTATAAAATTCCTCTCTAGTTTGCTGAAGATGAATCATTTGATTGATCCTTCTAATCATGTCATTATCTTCAGTTTCCAACTCTTGAATCAAATTCATAACTGGTATACCAAGGTTGGTTGGAAAAATTGCATCAGTACCATATACAAGCTGGAAAGGTGACATACCAATAGATTTCTTGAAAGTCAATCTGTCAGCCCAAAGTGCATGAACTAGCTTTGTGTGCCAAGACTTTTTGTTTTCCTCCAATAGTTTCTTGATTATGTTCACTAAACTCTTGTTTGAGGATTCCACAAGTCCATTACCTTGAGGGTAATAGGTCGTGGAATGCCCCAATGTTATTTGATATCTGTGATAGAATTCAACCATCTTCTTTGATCCAAATGCTGCTGCATTATCAGTGATGATCTTGGTAGGATAGCCAAATCTGGAGAGAATGTTAGTCTCCATGAATTTTATAATAAAAGAATCATTGGCCTGCCTACAAGGTATGGCTTCTATCCACTTAGTGAAAGAGTATGTGGCAGTGAGAATCCATCTATGCTTAACAGAATATGGTGGATGGATTTCTCCTATGAAGTCAAGTCCCCACTGTTGAAAAGGAGCTTCAACAGTGATTGGATGCAGAGGTAGGGGTAGAAGTTTTATTTTGCCTTCAAAAAGTTGACATTTATGACAAGCAATGATCATCTTGTGTATATCAGGAAAGATAGTAGGCCAATAGAAACCAACCCTCAAAATTTTGTTGGCTGTTGTCTTCCAGTACAAATGACCTCCACACTTTTCTTCATGCAACTCGCGCTTAACCTTCTCTGCATCATACTCAGGAAAACATTTAAGCAATACACCACTTGCATTTTTCCAATAAAGACATCTATCTATAATGCAATAGTTTACAGCTTTTAACTTTAGGAATCTTGCCTTTGTTTTTTTCAAACTAGGAGGTGTATTTAAATTAAGCAAAACATAAACAATATCAGCATACCAAGAGGAATTCATAAAATGGTCTTCAACAATGGGAGTTGAGATTTCCTCTTGTTCGTCCAAAGCAATAATCATATTAATATCAAGAACTTCAAAATTTGATTTAGCCATTAATCTAGCCAAACCTTGGCCTTTGATGAGTTTAGTGGGTTTTATCTCTAAATCATATTCAAGAATAAAAACAATCCACTTACCTCTCTTACCATCTGGGTCCTGTGTTAGAATGTCTTTAACAACTAAGTTTGGGACAAAGGTAATGATGTGTGAGTGAAGGATGTATACTGTTAGTATGAATATTTTGTCAAAGTGTACGAGAAAAGACCACTTTAGCTATGCATAAATTATAGCCCTAACATTAAATATGGCTGCCAATATCTTCATATCTACAGTTAGTTGATCAAGACAAATGATGCAAAAATCCAGATCTATTCGGCGGAATGAGATGCCCCCGGGGCGTTAGCACCACCGGGCCTGGGGAGGTCAGGAAGGACGGTATAAACATAACCAGACTGAGCGTAGATCAGGTCATATTTCAAGGCTATTTGAAGGGTGGCTTCTTCGGTTTGAGGGAAATGGGAGGTGACAACTTTTCCAATGGAAGGTAAGACAGTGCGAAGGAACCAGTCCATATAAACCGGATCTTCGAAGGTGGGAGCTCGACATAAGCTCCGTCTTCTCCGCCATTCCTGGACATGAGTGGAAAGGCGGGTCGAAGAGGATTGATGGAAAGAAGTCAAGCTGCAGCGGTGTCGTATGGAGAGGGAGAGTGGAAATAAGATAAAGAAGCAGGCAATGGTCGCAAAGGTGGTATGGGAAGAGGTGGCCTGATCAACATACCATTTAGAAGCTTCGCCCGTAAGCGTGCGTTGGAACAACCGAAGACGGATGGAATCATCGGTAATGGAATTGGAGGAACACCACATGTGAAAAGAGCAGACATGGTTGGTTGGATCTTCTCCAGCAAGGCCTTCGAACTTGGGGATTTCGGAGGGGAGCTTGGTTGGCATAGCAGGCCAACCAACATCGTGGAGGATAGGGTCATTGATCAACTGATTGAAATCGGGGAGGCTGAGGCCAGCCATGTAAGGGAGCAAGGGTGCAGCCGAGGTAGTTCCTGTGGCGGTTCCGCTAGTAGTAGTCCCGACATTAGGGCCGGGATTACCGCTAGCATTAGGCCCTGGACCAGACATAGTGAAGGTGACATGGGGAGAACCAGAAGTAAAAGGAGAACCCAATGAATCAGAAGAGGAGTCGGAGTGCGGACTCGGAGGAGGACTATCTCGACGACGGCGGGAAGGAGTAGGTCGACCGACCGGAAACTGAGGGTGAAAGCCAAGAAGTCTTTAGGATTTGTGCCTTGGGGGCGCAATGATGACAACACAAACACGGTACAAGGGGAAGGAGAAAGACCAACAAAGGCAGGGAGGTGCAGAATCAAGTGATTACAATGTCGAAACAAGGTCAGAAAGGTGCAGTGTCAATTGATTTTAAAATGTTTTAAAGTCTTTGCCTGGCGGTGTTAACCAGGCTCTTCTTCGCTTAGGGTGAGTGTGTGGCGTGCGTTAATTTTAATTTTTAAACCCAGACGTTTTGAGAGTAAAAGAAAAAGTGTGCTGCGTAACTGAAAATAAATCTGCAGAGAACAGTATATAATGCTGAAATAACAGAAAATTAATAGCTAACAATGCATCGATCTAACCCAAGAAGGCGGGTCTCTCAAAACTAGTCTAAAAGAGGGAAAAAATCTAGTCCAAACACACTAAAAGGAGGCCAATAGATCTAAGGTCGGGAGGGACAGGGATCTAAAGGAGAAAAACTGCTGAAAAGAGGTGCAGAACACAGCTAAGAGGCAGAGGCAAGGTGGCTGTAAAAAAGGAGGAAATCAGAAAAAAAACAGAAGGGACAAGGAGGAGGCCCTAAAGGTAGATCCAAAAAAAATGTCAGGAGGTGATTTGAAAGGGAGAAGAGCTGATTAAAAGGGATCTGAAAAGGAGGTATCAGATCTGAAAAAGGGAAGGCTGAAACTCTGAAACATCAGACACCTGAAACAGCTAAAACTCTTCCACCAAAAGTGGAGGGTACTGAAGCCCTAGGGGGCTATGTTCCCACTTAGATGAGCAAAAAAGATCAGAAATAGGTCTAAACGGGCTGAGACAGAGGCTGGAAAACCTTGACAGAAGCTTCAGAAAAACCCAAAAAAATTGCAGAAAATAGCAGAAAATATGGCAGGTCGCAGGTTCTGACCTATTTTCTATGCAGATCGCAAATAATGGGCTAAAAAGTGCGACCTGAAGCTCAGGTCACAGTTTCTGGGCTAAAAAGTGCGACCTGAAGCTCCGGGTGTCCCGGCGGCAGATTTCCGAAAAAGTTGCCGTCTCAGTTGCGGCTGATGTCTGTCACCTGCGCAATAGGGCCAGAAACACGCGGAAGTTAGAAATTTTAATGTTTTAGGGTTTTTTAGGTGAAAAATAACATAAAAATAGGAAAAACAAAAAAGCTGAAAAGAAACCCTAGGGTCGGAAGTAGCTGGATATGCAGGAATATGAAAAACGACAGCGGTCATAATTGAAAACCCGTGTGGAGTCGCCAGTTGTTAGTATGAATCTTTTGTCGAAGTGTATGAGAAAATACCACTTTAGCTACGCATAAATTATAGCCCTAACATCAAATATGGTTGCCAATATCTTCAGATCTGCAGTTATTTGATCAATACAAATGCTGTAAAAATCCAGATCTATGCATAAAGAGACATTAAGCAGTAAAAATAAGGTTTTGCTCCATACATCCAATAGACAAGACAAGAACAATATTTTTGAAATAATTTTTGTATTAAGGGCACCTGGGAGGAAAACAAGAAGGTGTTTCCAATTATCCTTAATGGGATGGGTTCTTGGAAGTCCTCAGCACTTCAGATCTAGTATTTCTCTATCTTGTTGGTGTAGAAAACCCAGACAAAGATAGAACTCAAAGGGAGCTCACACAGCTAATAATGGAAAATTTGACAATGATAATGGCTCAAAGTCAAACCAAGAGTATAGATCCAGAGTGATCTAATAGGCAACAAAAGGTGAAGAATGGTAGGAGAAACCCTCCTGTTTATAACAAAATATTGGGTCATTCTAGATCTTGGTGCATGATTAAAATAACATTAACCAAATCTAGATCCACCTTTTATGGAATATTTTATTATATTTGTTGGAGGAAAAAGTATTTGACTTGGGTCAAATCCCTTTATTTGTGAATAATAAATAAATAAATGATTTATTTATCATTTTAAGGAAGTGGTTGAAAGATAATCAAATAAATAATGATTTATTTAATTATTTATGGGTGATTTAGTCATATTTAACAAGGAATATTATTTAAATAAGATTTAAATAGTTATTCCTAGTAGAAAATAATAAGATAAATAAGGATTTATCTAATTAATTTCTTTGTTTTGGGTTAAACATGACCAGGAATAATAATTAAATTATTGTTTAATTTATTAAACAAATATAGATTTGTTTAATATTTCCCTTTGGGGTTTCATGTTTAGACCATAAACAACCTAATAAATGTGTTTTATTAAGTTATTTTACATAGTGAAAGCAATTGTACTTAGGGTAGAATTGGTCTTACATGGTGTACTTGGGTCCATCTAATGGTAGTAGGTTAGATGACCAAAAAATGGTGTAACAGATTGCCCCCCAGCGTGCGAGCGTTATGAGCAAATCGTATGACCGAAGTACGTTGTAAGAACTCAATCACCAGACATCAAAAGGGAAGTCATAGAGAGAAATGTAAGGTAGACAAATGTGCTGAAGAACTAGACACTGAGGAGACGAGACTTACAGGTGCAACAAGTCTCTTTTTATGAGAGGGTACCTGTGCTAAAGGCGGCGGGGGAGGCATACCTATGCCCGCCGAGACAAAGTACAAAAGAATAGTGTGTCCAGTAAACAAGGAACCGAACCATAAAGTACAACCGGCAGAAACATGAGCCAGATAAAAATACAATGAGGGATCCCACATACATGCTGTGCCTGGGATAGCAGCCAGGACTTATACAATAATATCTGAGTACATGAGATACAAATACAACCCAAATTCCCCCTATAAGCGGGGAAGGGCTCACAAAATCTGACTGATACATGCAAATCAAAGAGGCGCTGCAAGCGGCTAAGGCCGACATCATCGAATATATGGAGCTGCATCGAAGGCTGCAATGAAGAGGTCATCCGGGCGTGTGGGGGGATATCTGCAAGGCCACCCCCTCATGAGGGTTGAGACATCTCACACTCACCTGGGAATCACCAAAAGCTGTTGCTGCATCACTGAACCATCAAGCATAAGAATCTCGATCATGATGAAAGGAATTGGAGTGGAGAAACAATCAAGTCAAAGGGTAAGGAGGGATCCCTTTGCCTGATTCGAGGCACCGAACAAGAGTGGAAACTGGGACCAAGGTACACCGCCCCCTAGACATGTCTTCTGGAATGAAGGAGCTGATGTCGACAGAAGGAGGTCCGCCATAGGTGAGGCAATGAGAGATCCTCAACTAAGGCACAAGAGAAAATAGCAGAGCAACGGACGGACTAATACCAATGATGATGATGGAATGGAAGGGACTGAGTAGCGAATGGACGACTTCCCTTGCTAGAGCATAAAGGACATGAATGACATGGTAGCAACTGACACAATATCATAAGGGATAGGGGACAGTGGGACTGAAGGCCATAATGTGCGACACAAGAGAGAGACCAAGCAATGAAGGATGGAGAACTATAGTGGGGTACAAAGAGACTCGGGATAGACTCCATGAATGCGATGATGAATCCACTTGGATGCTCTAAAAAAGGGCGACTCGATGGTGCTGCCACACAGTAAAGGTCCCATGGGGGACCATGAAAACATGAGTACAAGATGGTATCTCATGACGAAACTCGACACGAACAAGGACAAGTATGGAGGCAAAGTGATGCCCCAAGTACAAGTGTTGTAAGTGAGGAAATTCGATTTTGGGGGGAGGTGAAGTGACCCTTCTTGGAAAAAATGTGTCGTGGTGAAGTATCAAATCACAAAAAACTAATAGATACCCATTTGAGGGATCGGTGAGAGCTTTCTAATGGTGCAGACGGTTTGTCAAACTGAGCTATGGTGTGGTCGTAGCAGGCGAAAGAAAAAAAAGGGTTCTCTTTTAATAAGGCATTTTTCCCTCCAAATTCACTCATTTGCTAGTGTTGTTGTGGTGAATGTAGAGAGGAGAGAAGGCCCTAAATCTTGTGGCAAGCGTAGCGGACAAACTGACCGTTGGAATCGAGATCCGTCAGTAGCAGGTAAGAGGCCTAACCGTACTCTTTCATTTTGATGGATTGAAAGTTCAGATTAGGGCCCAGAATCTTAGGAATAGACCCTCTTTCATCTCTACGGCCGGGTCGCACTTTTTGGGCCAAAAACTGCGACTTGGGAAGCAGGTTTTGAGCCAAAAACTGCGACCTGTCCCAGGATTGGGCAGAAAAGTGCGACCTGGAGGATGAAGGAGATTTCAGTGCTGTTTTAGGGCTGAGATTTGGGTTTTTGGGATTGGTTACAGTGTTTCCTATCTGTATACTGACAACGATGATGTTTTTGTGCAGATATGGCAGATATACGGATCAAATGGAGAGAGAGAGACCTGGGTACATTACGGTCAGAGATCCAGGCAGATCAGGGTGTCCGTCATGTATTGGCCAGGTTTGGAGTTCTGAAGTTTTTGGAGAACCCTCTGATGAGAGCTGGGGAGCCGTTGTTGGCCTGGGTTGTCAGTTATTGGGATCCAGATCATGAGGTCTTTATAGTGCAGGGGCACAGGATCGAATTGACAGTTCAGGATCTGTATTTCCTGACTGGTCTCCAGCCACTTGGGATGGTGGGAAACACGCAACTAGTGTTACCGCGGGGTCAGAACATCATGGAGTTTGTGGAGCGACATTGTCGACCGGGTCTCCAAATCAAAGGGACTTGGATATCGATCGGGGACCTAGAGAGATTAGAGACCCGTGTAGCGGTGCTGTGGATCCTGGGCAACCAGGCGCTTCATCACATCACTGGGGGGCAGATGATGATTGTGGAGAGTGTGTTGAGTGGGAACTACTATGGGTGGGCCCAAATGATGTTGGTGTCGTTAAAACGACAGATGTCGTTGTGCAAGCAGCAAGTGAACCACGATTGCTCGTATGGGACTTTATTGTGCTCCTTCCTTTTTGAGAAGATCACGACCTTACGACCTCATATACAACTCCGAGATGGGGGCCTGAGAGAGCCCAGGATGCGCCAGTGGGGGCGCCTACTGTGCAGAGGAGGAGGAGGGGTGGTCGGACGGGTGTTTCGACCTGAGTTATTTGCCCATTGGGATCAGATGCCGTTATACATAGACGACTATCCCTATAGTGGGATGAGTTATTGTGGGGATCCGGACCTGCCACTTCCGCCTCGTTGAGTATGGGGACCCGATGGTAAGTGACAAGTGACTACTCTTTTTTGGGCATGTTAAAGTTATTGAATAGTAGATAGGGTACTGATTTATGTACTTTTGGTATGCAGATATAGCTCCGGTAAAACCGACCGGATATATGGGACGACCGATAGCATCAGGAGCTGCAGGCCTGAGTGGATCGAGAGCGGCACATAGTGAGGATGCGGTCGCCCTCCTAGAGGACATCCATCGTAGATGTGAAAGGTTGCTGACCGGTGTTTCAGAGCGCGGGTGGCAAGACTTAGACGAATAGTATGTAGAGCCATGTATTGGTCTACCCTCGGAATGGCGAGGTGTCATGTGGCGCATGGCGATGGCCGGTCAGGGGATACGTGATCTACAAGCTGCAGGAGCAGAGCCATTGGCTCGGGATCTGCCAGATAATGATTAGGTGCGGGGCATGTGGTGCCCCCTAGTGTGTATGTAGGGGCAGGTGGTGCCCCTAGTTTTGAGTTTTTGTAACATGCTATGGGCATGTCATATGTATCAGAGTAGATGGAGTCTAAACACATGTTTTACGACACATATTATGGATATCCATCTTTGTGATGATTATGAATGTTATTGTCTTGTATGAAATGCGTGTGATAAATGCCAATCTAGAATATGGTTTGCAATTCTATCTACGTAGTGATTTTGTTCTCGAGGTACATGGTTGAAAGTTATGGTTTCAAATGCACGTATCAAAAGTTTCACTCGTAAATATCGTCTAAACAGCATAGGATTATGCACATGATAGACACCATTTAGTTGCATGACAAGAAGTAGGGAATCTAAACGAACATGCAGATGGAGGATGCGATGAGAGAGGGCATCGGCTAAGAGACCACGCACTGCATCATATTTGGCCTAATTATTGGTGGCAGTACCAATGCAGACCCCGTTCGAGAGAACAAGGGCATGCAAGGGGGTAAAAATGGCCCAAACTGCCGAGGTTAGATTCCAGGAGTAACAACTTGCACCATCGGCATAACCGATATAGGTTGTGGACGGGAGGTCCTGCGGAATGGTGTTACAAGACAAAAAATGGGGGGAGGAGGAACAATGACGGCAGCGTGAGTGTAGAGTAGACATCGAACGACAACTGTGGGAGGGAGTGTGATGAGCAGGATGGCTATGACTCATATACAGACTAGAGGGTGGTATATGAGGGCTATAGGAGGTATATCTGGGTCTCGGGCTGCGGAGGTCAACATAGACACCGGTGGTGTCATCTCGTGTATGGGCGGGAAAGATGAGGTCATGGGTGGAAAAGGCTTCCAAGGGGGCATCCTAACGGGAAAAGAGGGGATGACGAGTGGAAGGGAAACCACATGACACGGCAAAGCTACGTAATCATTTGTATAGGAAGAAAGGCTCACATACGGATCGTCATGGGGAATGACAGAAGAACAGATAAACAAATGGTCAAATGATGTTGAGCCCAGGGTGGTCGCTGAAGGGGGGTCAAGCGAAACAACAGGGGAGGATTCAAAGGGAATGTTCTCCAAGGGTCGCATAGAGGCTGATAGGTAGAGAATGGTGGTAGTAGACTCCGTCATCGAGACATCAGGGGGGGGAATGTCAATGGGAGCGGGGGGATCCTCAAGCTGACCTGAAGCATACTGCGCAAGTATGGGAGAGGCGGACTGATTTTGTTCAACCTCATATTCTCGAACTACATCTAAAGAGGCGCGGTAATGCGTCAGGTGAGGACAATGGTGGGAGTAATGGCCATGGACACTGCACAAATCACAGGGTTTGTTGGTGCGAATAATCTTTGGGTTCTTGGTTACGGACGAGGACAGAATAGAGGGGTTAGGGACCGTAGACTCAGGGAATGCAACTTTAACCATGGGTTGAATACGGGGCAATTCAGGACAAGTATGGGTGGCGTGACCGACGACATCACACAAGGTGCAAGGCTTTGCGAGCAGAGGAGGAGTCGGGTCAGTCGGGGTGGCCTTGTCTTTGGATGCCCCCTTGCGAGCTTTGCCTTTCTTTCTTGGAGCTGTCACCACAGGGGCAGGGTCCTGGGGAGGTGCTGGGGGCATGGTGACAACGGAGGAAGTGAGGGGGACCGGTTGAACCAGTGTTAAAGCAAGATAAGGTTTGGGGTGACCAGGTGGGGTAACGGCTGGAGGGTCAAGGTACCAGATGGGTATGCCCAGGGTCAGGTTGGGGGGAGAGAGGGTGGCCATGACGGGGACCGTATAGACTCCGGGAGGGGGAGCTAGGAAAGGTATCTGACCAGCGGGATAATGACCAGGAGGGACGACTCCGAGATGGTTGAGGCCTGGGGGAACCGACCCAGGAGGATAGAGGGGTTCAGGGATACCAACTGTAGGAGAAGGGCCAGAAGGAGGAGGTCCGGCTGGCTGAGATGAATGGCTAGGAGCGGGTTGCGGTGGGTGAGGTTGAGTCTGAGGTTGCTGACTAGCCGAAGCGGGTCGCTTAAGGGTAGCTCGAGACGATTGCATCATGCAAACATTCGATAAACTGGGATCAGAGATAGCAGGAGGAGGGAGACCGGGGAAATTTCCAAGAAAAGAGGAGTCTTTGTAGACGCCGGGAGAGACACTGGTCCAGGAATCGATGGTTTGCTTATTGGCTACAGAAGAGATGATCGTCTCACGGAGGTCTGAGACTTTGGCTCATGATAAGTCAACTGGTCGATGGTGACTATCTTTCCATTGTGAGGAAAAGACATTTTGCGAAAAACCGCGGATGGGACAGCCAACATGGCATAGGTGTAGCTTCGCCCCAAGAGAATGTTGTAATCTAGAGGGGCATCGATGATTTCGATGTCGACGCAAACAGTCTTTCCCGCAAGAGTGATAGGACAATTACGGAAGAGGCCAATGGGCTGGGAGGCATGGCCATCCCACGCTCGAAGGGTGATCATGGAAGGGGCCAACTCAGGAGATCCGAGTTGCTTCCAAACGGAAGTAGACATCACACAGGTGGATGCCCCCTCATCAATTATACACCAAGAAACGTTAGCGTTCCAGATTTTGACTGGGATTTGGAAGGCTACGGAAGCAGGAAGAGGAGGATGTTCTGATTGATGGGCATCGAAAACAATCATTTGGTCATCAACAGGATCTATAGCGCCCATGGCAAATAGCAGAGCCTTATTTTGGGAAGGGCACGACTGGAGGAGTTCCAATGTGGAAATGGCAGCAGGAGATTGCGCCAAATCATCTACTATGCTATACGAATGAGCAGCTCGACCAGAAGTAGCATTTCGGCGTAATGGTCCCTTAAGAATCTTGGTATGAACCTCAAATTTGGGTTGAGGGATATGTAAGGGACCATTAGATGTCGAAAGAGGCTCGGTAGAACCTGAAGAAGGGGACTCAGAGAAAAACTGAGCGGGAGGCTTGGGGTACTGACGAGACCGAGTTTGAAGGTTAAGGTCGACGGTTGGAGATGGATCAGAGTTCATCACGAGGATCTGGTAATCGGAGGAACCAGAAGGGGAAGGTT
This sequence comes from Pinus albicaulis, assembly GCA_034641835.2. Taxonomy (NCBI): domain Eukaryota; kingdom Viridiplantae; phylum Streptophyta; class Pinopsida; order Pinales; family Pinaceae; genus Pinus; species Pinus albicaulis. The sequence continues at coordinate 11,841 of JAXQQM020093016.1, read as the reverse complement.
GAGTGGCTACCTTTCCGTGAGGTGGTTGGGCGGCCACGAATCCTTGCTGGGGGAAAGGATCGGTAAACACAGCTAGTTGAGTAGTGGCCACATTAGGGGGAGCATGAGGGGAGGCATGTTGTCCTCGTAATGTGGCTTGAGACTCCCACATCTGCCGCATCTGTGGTAAAAGGGGACAATCGTGAGTGTAATGACCGTAAACACCGCAACACGAACAAGGCTTATTTGTGCGAATAGGCCTGTCCGGCTTGGACTGAGTGCCCTGTTGCTAGGTAGCAGTGTTAGGGTCAATACCTTGAGGATTGGGTCCACGAGTACCAGGGGCAGGTTGATTTTGATTGCCTTTCCGCCTTCTTTGAGAGGAAGGGGGATTAGTCACGCCCTGCTGTGAAAATACTTGCCCTAGATGGGGTTGTAGGTGTTGTTGCTGGGGTTGAGAAGGCAAGGGAGGTGAAAGTGCAAATGCTGGAGGAGCTGGAGCACCAGGCTGCGGATAAGGATAATGGTTAGGTTGGGAAACATTGAGGTAAGCAGGAGGTTGGGCGAAAGGATGAGGCATGCCGTATCTTGGATACATGCTACCTGGAGGGGGAAAAGTGCTAGAGGTGCTGGCCCCTTCCGGAGGGAGACCATAGCCCATAGGAGGTTGAGCATACGGATGAGAAAGGGCTCCAATGATACCGTCGGCGGAATGAGATTCCCCTGGGGCGTTAGCGCCACCGGGCCTAGGGAGGTCAGGAAGGACGGTATAAACATAACCAGACTGAGCGTAGATCAGGTCATATTTCAAGGCTATTTGGAGGGTGGCTTCTTCAGTTTGAGGGAAATGGGAGGTGACATCTTTGCCAATGGAAGGTAAGAGAGTGCAAAGGAACCAGTCCATATAAACCGGATCTTCGAAGGTGGGAGCTCGACATAAGCTCCGTCTTCTCCGCCATTCCTGGACATGAGTGGAAAGGCGGGTCGAAGAGGATTGATGGAAAGAAGTCAAAAGCTCTGTACCAGTGTCGTATCAGAGAGGGAGCTGGAAATAAGATAAAAAGGCTTGGGCAATGGTCGCAAAGGTGGTATGGGAAGAGGTGGCCTGGTCAACATACCATTTAGAAGCTTCACCCGTAAGCGTGTGTTGGAACAACCGAAGACGGATGGAATCATCGGTAATGGAATTGGAGGAACACCACATGTGGAAAGATCGGACATGGTTGGTTGGATCTTCTCCAGCAAGGCCTTCGAACTTAGGGATGTCGGAGGGGAGCTTGGTTGGCATAGCAGGCCAACCAACATCGTGGAGGATAGGGTCATTGATCAACTGATTGAAATCGGGGAGGCTAAGGCCTGCGATGTACGGTAGCAAGGGTGTGGCCGAGGTAGTTCCTGTGGCGGTTCCGCTAGTAGTAGTTCCGGCATTAGGGCCGGGATTACCGCTAGCGTTAGGCCCTGGACCAGACATAGTGAAGGTGACAGGGGGAGAACCAGAAGTAAAAGGAGAACCCAATGAATCAGAAGAGGAGTCAGCGTGCGGACTTGGAGGAGGACTAACTCGACGACGGCGGGAAGGAGTAGGTCGACCGACCGGAAACTGAGGGTGAAGGCCAAGAAGTCTCCAGGATGTATGCCTTGGGGGCACAATGGTGACAATACAAACACGGCACAATGGGAAGACGAATGACCAACAAAGGCAGGGAGGTGCAGAATCAAGTGATTACAATGTCGAAACAAGGGCAAAAAGGTGCAGTGTCAATTGATTTTACAATGTTTTAAAGTCTTTGCCTGGCGGTGTTAACCAGGCTCTTCTTCGCTTAGGGTGAGTGTGTGGCGTGCGTTAATTTTAATTTTTAAACCCAGACGTTTTGAGAGTAAAAGAGAAAGTGTGCTGCGTAACTGAAAATAAATCTGCAGAGAACAGTATATAATGCTGAAATAACAGAAAATTAATAGCTAACAATGCATCGATCTAACCCAAGAAGGCGGGTCTCTCAAAACTAGTCTAAAAGAGGGAAAAAATCTAGTCCAAACACACTAAAAGGAGGCCAATAGATCTAAGGTCGGGAGGGACAGGGATCTAAAGGATAAAACTGCTGAAAAGAGGTGCAGAACACAGCTAAGAGGCAGAGGCAAGGTGGGTGTAAAAAAGGAGGAAATCAGCAAAAAAGCAGAAGGGACAAGGAGGAGGCCCTAAAGGTAGATCCAAACAAAACGTCAGGAGGTGATTTGAAAGGGAGAAGAGTTGATTAAAAGGGATCTGAAAAGGAGGTATCAGATCTGGAAAAGGGAAGGCTGAAACTCTGAAAAATCAGACACCTGAAACAGCTAAAACTCTTCCACCAAAAGTGGAGGGTACTGAAGCCCTAGGGGGCTATTTTCCCACTTAGATGAGAAAAATAGATTAGAAATAGGTCTAAACGGGCTGAGACAGAGGCTGGAAAACCCTGACAGAAGCTTCAGAAAAACCTAGAAAAATTGCAGAAAAATAGCAGAAAAACTGGCAGGTCGCAAGTTCTGACCTCTTTTCTGTGCAGATCGCAGATAATGGGCTGAAAAGTGTGACCTAAAGCTCAGGTTGTAGTTTCTGGGCTAAAAAGTGTGACTTGAAGCTCCGGGTGTCCCGGCGGCAGATTTCCGAAAAAGTTGTTGTCTCAGTTGCGGCTGATGTCTGTCACCTGCGCAATAGGGCCAGAAACACGCGAAAGTTAGAAATTTTAATGTTTTACGGTTTTATAGGTGAAAAATAACATAAAAATAGGAAAAAAAAAAACTGAAAAGAAACCCTAGGGTCGGAAGTAGCTGGATATGCAGGAATATGAAAAACGACAACAGTCATAATTGAAAACCCGTGTGGAGTCGCCAATTGTTAGTATGAATCTTTTGTCGAAGTGTACGAGAAAATACCACTTTAGCTATGCATAACTTATAGCCCTAACATCAAATATGGCTGCCAATATCTTCAGATCTGCAGTTAGTTTATCAAGACAAATGCTGCAAAAATCCAGATCTATGCATAAAGAGACATTAAGCAGTAAAAATAAGGTTTTGCTCCATACATCCAATAGACAAGACAAGAAAAATATTTTTGAAAGAATTTTTGTATTAAGGGCACCTGGGAGGAAAACAAGAAGGTGTTTCCAATTCTCCTCAATGGGATGGGTTCTTGGAAGTCCTCAGCACTTCAGATCTATTATTTCTCTCTCTTGTTGGTGTAGAAAACCCAGACAAAGATAGAACTCAAAGGGAGCTCACACAACAAATAATGGAAAATTTGACAATGATAATGGCTCAAAGTCAGACCAAGAGTATAGATCCAGGGTGATCTAATAGGCAACAAAAGGTGAAGAATGGTAGGAGAAACCCTCCTATTTATAACAAAATATTGGGTCATTCTAGATCTTGGTGCATGATTAAAATAACATTAACCAAATCTAGATCCACCTTTTATGGAATATTTTATTATATTTGTTGGAGGGAAAAAGTATTTGACTTGGGTCAAATCCCTTTATTTGTAAATAATAAATAAAAAAATGATTTATTTATCATTTTAAGGAAGTGGTTGAAAGATAATCAAATAAATAATGATTTATTTAATTATTTATGGGTGATTTAGTCATATTTAACAAGGAATATTATTTAAATAAGATTTAAATAGTTATTCCTAGAAAATAATAAGATAAATAAGGATTTATCTAATTAATTTCTTTGTTTTGGGTTAAAGATGACTAGGAATAATAATTAAATTATTGTTTAATATTTCCCTTTGGGGTTTCCTCTTTAGACCATAAACAACCTAATAAATGTGTTTTATTAAGTTATTTTACATAGTGAAAGCAATTGTACTTGGGGTAAAATTGGTCTTACATGGTGTACTTGGGTCCATCTAATGGTAGTAGGTTAGATGACCAAAAAATGGTGTAACAGTCACATTGGTGATGACTCCCACAACACCACACACCACTCCTCTCACAACCCCTAGAGGGCAGAGGAGTGTTACCCATTCAGGAAGCCAGTTGAACGCACAACAGGGTACGTCACAGACAAACCATATCCCTAAGAAGAAAATTGCGTTTTCACAAGTCGTAATGGCTACAACATCGCAATCACCTTTCCTAACTTTGTTAAATCTACCAGATTTAACCAAGTTGACAAACGAACCCATTGCACACAATCCCATATGGCCTCCCATGCCCTCGAAGCTCCCTTCGGACATTCCAAAGTTCGAAGGAAAGTAAGCGACAGACCCTGGCAATCATGTTATGACTTTCCACCTATGGTGTTTCTTGAACAACATCGTTGATGATACTATTTGACTAAGACTATTTCAACGCACTCAAACTGGAGTAGCAGCGAAATGGTATGTGGAGCAACCGTCTACTACACATGGGACTTTTAGTGCCCTCGCCAATGCATTCCTGACCTACTTTCAGTTACCCGTCCACCACGATTCTGGAATGGAAATACTTAATAATGACCCACTTTAGGAAAACCCCCACCATCCATATCTCGGATCATCTTCACGAATGGCATTGACATCATAGTTTGTGCAAAGCCAAACTTGATGGTCGAGTACTATTAGTCCTATTCCTGAAAACTCTCACCCTAGAAATTTCAAAAGATATGGCGCAACAAAAACTCATATTTGAAGAGGACACCATCAGTAAGGCCCAACAACTCAAGCTGATATATACACAGTTAGGGTATATTTACAATATCCTGTGGAACTCCCCGCACCTGCAAACTTAAAAATAATTTCCATGCACGTCGAACTCTGCAGACGGTTTAATTGGGTCATTGACCCAAAGTCACCCAAGCAGCAGTGTTCAATACCCTAGTTACACATATGATTATACCTAGAACGTACCACAAGCTGGCTAGAAAATTCATCACATGCCTCCGTAAAATTTGACCAGTACGGCATCGTCGTATCACCATGAGCATGGAGGACCCTATCCTCCGGCTCTGGGAAACTAGTAGATAGATATACATACTGATGGAAGAGATTACCCCCAACAACCATTTTCAAACCAGGGACCGCATTATGCTCAGTCCCCAGCATAAGACCCGCCCATGCAAAATAATGCATAGGTGAACTTTGTGCAACCCTCCCAAAACCAATCGCGCGAACCATATAACTAGGAGAATCCAAATTATCCTCCTAATGCGGTTAAAAAAAAGGAAAAGAAAAGCCGAAAGGAAATCCTGGACAGGGGGGGAAAAACAACGCCCTTTGTGATCTCAGGCTGGAGGCATCTCCAACCGAAATCAAAACCAGGAGCCAAGCAATCCCAGAGGCAGAACAAAAGGCCACCTCTCCAAACAAGCCACTCTTGTTAGATCTATGGTGAGTACAACCATTACACTCACCACTGTCCCAACCTCCCTGAGCTGAAAAATCTATAGAGTAACTGTGGACAAGGAGGATCCTCCTAGCAAACAACAGTCATGTAGGAACCTTTCCCCCATCAAGAGACAATTAGCATGCAGCAAAAAAATCCCGACGACTTCAGAAAGAACAACCACGAAATCTACATTACTGGCAAGGAATTTTTTTTTCAAACATAGAATCGAAATTACGACACCCCACCAAACACCAACACGTCAGGGGCTAGTACCAGTGCACCAACAACACCTTTGACCATATCAAAGATTCCTTTTGAACCTTTGCCGAAGATGCATAAGGGACCAACTAGGCGAGCAGGAAACTATTCCAAAGCATCCCATAACTATAGCATTGTGGATGATATAGCTCAATCTCTCATCGTTATGTCAAATTTGGAGGTATTACAGTCATTCCCAAAGCAGTGGAAAGCCTTACTTTCCACATTAGGCACTATCGACCCTGCTGATACACACCTAAAGGCTTTTGATTTAGATAAAGCCACCCCTAGGCTCCCTTCAATGGTCACCTTTCAGATAATAGTGTCGGTCCAAACATTACCATTCACCGATGTATCATTGATGAGGGTGCATCGACATGCATCATGTCAAATAATGTTTGGTAGAAGTTAGGTTCTCCCGAAATAAGGCCATCAGACATCATGCTTAGAGCATACGATGGTCGCCCTTCAGCCCCATCAGCCTCTACCAAAACTTCCTAGTCTTCTTAGCCGGAAAGATGATCCTTATAGAAATTTAAGTCTTAGACACCCAGTTGGACTACAATATACTCATTGGTCGGAGTTATATGTACGCCATGTCAGCCTTCGCCTCCTTTGTCTTCCAAACTATGATGTTCCCCCATGAGGACTACATCGTCAATGTCTACCAATTGATGCATAACGAAAAGTGACCCCTAAAAAATACCAATGTCCTTCAACCCTACATAGAAACATCTGCGGCTGTGCTTTCATGATACCAAGAATATGGCCCTGACTAGTTTGAACCGCTGTCCATCCTAGGATCATTCCTAGGAGATCTCCTTGTTATACCTGAGTCATCACTTGATGTCACAGGGGCTTGGGTGTGCATGATGTCAACATCAAGCGCTAAATCTAGTCAGGACATAGACACAAGTAGTAATGACATCGAGTCCTCGGTCACGACAACCTCTCTAGCCTACACCTCTTCCCAGACCCCTTTCCTCTACCCCCCAGCTAGTTTCGTATCCCAGCAGGTCTTGGAAACAATGGTGTTACCAAAAATATATTTTGCAATAACATTTTGGCACCTCATTCCCCCTAATGGGACGAGAGCCACACACATCACCGCCATCGGGTTAAAGCCCCTCAGTCCCGAGGAGGCCCCACCTATTCCGGAAAATGTTGAAAACATCCCTCCAAGGGAAATTCCCATTGCGAAACTAATGATTATGGATGAGAAAACTGAGAGAAGATGAAAGAGGATGGAGAATCCCGTCACACAATGGGAATCAATAGGTTGCACCATATGTGACATGGTAGGACACCTTACCCACGTCTGCCCAAAACTAGACGAATTAAAACAACTCCTTAGCTATGAGGTAGACATCGCAACACCATGTTCCCATAAAAATGAATATTAGGGGAACTTTGAGGTCTAAAATGGGCCTCCTAAGGAAATCATAAAACAATAGTGGAAATAATCAAATAAGATTTGATTACATCATCAAATTTTAGAGGGAAAAAAGAAAAAACTAGTTTTTCAACACGTATTTTGGGTTGATCTCCCTAAGGCTTTACTCAAATTTCAAGCAGGAATACTTGTTGGATGCAAAATTTAATTCCCCACCCAAGGAGTAACCATGTTTCATACTTTTAAAGGACTCTGCTCCATGAAAAATGAGAAATACATGAAAAACGTGATTGCAATCACATTTTTTCAAGTATTTCTCTTTTTTTGTGTAGCAGGGTCCACCAAAAGTATGCAACATGGATACTCCTTGGATGAGGAATTAAATTTTGCATCCACCAAGTAATATCACTTGAAATTTGAGTAAACACTTAGGGAGATAAGCTGAAAATACGAGTTGAAAAAGTAGTTTTATTATTTTATTATTTTTTATTATTTTTACTTTTGTACTCTAAAAATAGTGAATCCTCCCCCATGGTTGACATCATCATCTTGAATCATATTGGTTCTCATAAATTTTATTTTGGTTGTACATTTTTATTAGGAGGCCCATTTCAGACCTCAAAATTCCCCTAATGCTTGCCACCAAAAGTAAAGGCAAAGAATTGTGTACCAATCACACATGTGATATTTGCAACAATTATGGGCACTATACCCATCATTTCTCAAAAATCCCACGATATAGGGATTCCTTACATGCCATCAAGCGATCCTATCAACATGATCCTTCCACCCAGTCATCTGGAGATGAACCTCTCACAATCCTATACCTGCGGGAGGAGCGACAGTCACCAGAAAGACTCTCGTTCATATTCCCCCCTCCTATCATGCGTTGCACAGTGTACGATGAATGTGGTAACTTCATTGAAGAATGGATAGCCTTGGAACTCATCCACAAATGGTATTATATAGAACGGTTTTATTATGTTGGTTTTCAAGAAGTGAAATTCATATGTCCTTTATGTGCTGACAATCACATTCTATAAAATTTCCACTATATCCCTCGATTCTACTTAGCATTGGCTAGTTTGTGCTCAGCTATAGTCTGCCTCTCCCAAGAAGATGGCACAGACTTGGAATCCATGAATTCCTTGTGTTAGTCATTATTACTTTTCACCTGTTGTTGATGACTATATTCCTAGCTGAGTTTTCTAGCAGCTGATCTCAAATTTGTCAAATTTTCCAACTAGAAAACACCCATAAACATTTTTCACCCTCCTAACCTTTTCAATCAGCCCATGACGAGATAAAAACCTCATTATCAAGCCCTATCTAGCCTCAACCATACTAGCCTATCCATCAGCTCCAAAGAGAATAATCCAAAACTGTCCAAGAAGTCTCCCCTAAGTTAGGTAGTGGTGCTTTAGGCATTTATCCCTTGGAAAACTATCCTAAAGCCAAAGAACCTTTATCTATTATCAACCAGTCCTAACGGACCTTCCTATTCTGCCAATAAAGTTTGGTTACACCCTTAAGTCGCGCCACTAACAAGCCCTGAAGTCTCAGCAATGCATATGCCATATTTCAATCTGATATTAGGTGGTTTTACAGTGTTTCAATGGATCTTTCAATAGCAGAAGTGTACCAGTATTCCAGAAGACAGTATTAAACTCAACATGAGAAGACAATTGCTTCTCATGTGGTTTTGAGCCTTGGATGCAGCTACAGGATAGAGAGTTATTTCATTAAGCTCCTGCAATCACAGTCAAAGGTTAGTGAATTATAAATGACAAGAAATGATTTACAGATACTAGCCAAATTGCTTGTGATGTCTAAAGAGGCACAAAGGTATTTGAAAAGCAGAATTACATGTCTCAGAGAAGTGCCCATCATGACTTATTATCAAATTTTCATCTTCATTTGCTTAAGCATGAATAGGTAGTGAAGGGAAAGATAACACTCTTTAAAATCTGATGAAATCGCATCACTGACAAAACCTCCTCCATACACGAGCAAAGGGTTGAAGACTGAGAAAACCTTCTTCATTTTACAAGCAGAGGGTTTGGCACTGTGATAAAGGCCTCCTTCATCTATAAGCAGAGGGCCAGGGATAGAGTTTGATTTTAAGGTTTTCACTGAATGAAAGGAAAATTTTGAGAGTAGTGGGAGAAAATTAAAGGCTTCTGGATAGAGAAATGGTGTTAAAAACAAAGAGAAAGTAGGGGTACTATAATGATCAAAGAGGCTGACTTATCTCCTATCAGATATTTCTTTCAAAAGAAGTCTGGAGCCAAAATGAACAAACCTTGCTGAGGTATGTAATTTCATTAAGGGTTTCCAAAGATCCCTCTCCTTGATAAACAAGCATGACATCTAGTCATTGTTCCTTTAAAAAACAGAGTTGAAAGTAGTTGAAATTAGCTGGGTTTAAGAGAGGCCCAAGAGTGATGTTGATATTCAAAAAGGTTTTTCTCTTCCTGTTCATGAAGATCATTTTCAAAAAAACTTATCAAAAGTAACAAGGAGGTAACCTAAGCTTTGTTTTCTCAAGGGGACTTTGCAAATGAACAACAAAGAGACAGGAGGTGTGAAAAAGGATATGAAAAGTGCTTTAAAATCACAGACAACACTCAAAACAGATAGAACATGCCACTATCACAGTCAAAAGCCCCTTTATGGATATGTGAAGTCCCAAGGGTCTTTAGAGGAATTTTTTCTTGATTAATAGGTATGGGTAAGATCTAGAGTGTACAAATGAAGTTCTTCACCCACAGTCAAAAGAAAGGCTCAAAGAAGCACCTGCCAGTTCAATCAGCTTCACAGTGGGCATGATCACCTTCAAAACATCAGGAGCAGAAACTGTCAAATTAATTTTTAAAATGATGAGTTATCTCCTTGCAAGAATGGAAAAATATGCCTCACAAATCATTGGCATGTTTTTTGAGAAGAGTTTTCCTTTAAAAAGGTCATTAAAAAGGTCAGCAGTGGCAGAGATTCTTCTTTAATGAAAAACAGTGAAAAGGCAGTAGAGGAGATTTGCAGTTCCTGAAAAAGGCCTTTTTACTTAAACAAAAACCATCACTATGTTACCTTTTCAAAAGTCAAACTCAACATCCTGTCAAATGATTAGTGAAAAAAGAGTCTTTATAGGTTTTAAAAATGATGAAATGACAAAACAATGCTTCATGTTTTGTTTTGCAACCGAGAGCTCTTTCATAAAAGCTCCAAAACCCTCATAAAGCATTTCAAAGCCAATTGACCTTTTCGCCTTCAAAAAGGAGTTAGAGACCTTTGCAGGGCCTATTGGAAATTCAAAACGTGAGAAACACATCCCCCTGGCTGCTCTCTGATGGAAACAAGGAAATCTCAAGCGAAATTGCAGATTTTTTGAGGTTTAAGACTGCGCGGCACACCTGGAAGAGCGTGCGGCGCGTTCAGGTGAAAAATTATAAAGGCATTACACTACTGCGCAGTGCGCCTCTAGCACCGGTCACCTTCACCCGATCACCGACCCGACTCCTCACACAACGTGGCACTCTCCCATCTGAAAGTGCCGCGCCTCTTTTTCACCTTCAAAGAAGCCCTGAAAGCTGCCAAATGATCAACAAAAGCCCGTGAAAGTTTGCAAGGTATTCTTCATTTTCTCCTTGCTAGTTTTTTTAAAATCTGAAGGGGGTGACATAGTGTTTTTCTCCAAGGGAGAAACAGTGATAAGGAAGGTTGGGTGTTTTTGATAAAAATCCAAGGTTGTTGCTATGATTTCCCAAGATTAATATAGTGAAAGTGGTGTGTTGATATTGGTTTCAAAGGGCCTAAACTATTTTCAAAACAGAGTAATGAAACATATGCTAGTGACTGGACAGAAAGCACAGTGTTATAGGTTTTTTTTTTTTTTAAATTGTGGAAGATGTCCTAACTGTGATAAGACAAAACTAACCTTTGTTAGCAAAGTCTAAAGTGAAAACAATGTTCTAAGGTGGAAGAAGTCTTTGTAAGGAAAGCACAGTGATTGTAAGGTGACAACAATAAGCCTATTTTGAAAATAGTGGTCTTAGTCCGAATGCCTTGTCACCTTCAAAAGTGTCTCCTTTTGAATAAGTGAAATAGTGAAACTAGTGCTACCTCCTTTGTCCCATAAAATAAAGTGTGGTGAGAGATTTTGCAAAGTCATTTAAGGGTGTATTTGTTAACCTGGGTATAAGAAACAAGTGATCCTAAGGAGAAACAGTTTTGTAAAAGAGACAGAAGTGATCATGTGTGAATGCTTTGTCACTTCAAAAAGTGACCTCTCTGTAGGGTAAAAAGAAAAACTAGTGCTGCCTCTTTTGTTCCATGAAACAGAGTATGTTATTAAAATTTTTTAAATCAATTTGAAAGTGTTTTTGTCTACCTATGTATGAGAAACAGTGAAATACAAGAAGAGTGTTTTTGATTGGGAGGGGTGTTTTGTCTTTGTCTAAACACAAGGCTGTCTTGTTTATGCCAAAACACAAAGGATCCTTGTGACCTTACCCAAGAACAATAATCATTTGACTATGTGTGCTTTTTTATTTTGATAACTATTTGTTGATTGGCATATAAAAGAGACAAAACAGTGATTTGTAAGGAGCAGAACGTTGGTGTTAAAGAACCATTTCACACAGCATTTGAAGCAGTTTTCCTTGGCCAAACAATGAATAACAAAGAGGACAGAGGTGTGATTGAGAAAAAACATTCCAAATGCGATTTGAGACAACTTGGTGTTGCAGAGAAAATTTAAAACAAGATGCCTCCCAGACAAGACAGTAGGAGTGGCCTGCACAAGATATTTGAGCCTGTTTCCACTGAAGAAGTGAATGCCCATCCATCAGTATTGCTTAATTTCCA